>JBBMJZ010413101.1:310004-325852 GCA_037833815.1 Zingiber zerumbet | reverse complement strand
ACTTGCTCTATCATGATGATATGCAGCGGAAATAAATACACACAAAGCACACTCACAAACGCCAACACTAGGAATTTACTTGGTATCTACTTCAAGAAGAGGTGACTAATCCAAGGATTCACACACTACACCCTCTCCACTATGAAAATACTCCTTTTTGGTAACTATCGGAGGTGGAGAAACCTCTTACAATATCCACACAAGCATACAACTCAACACAAGAAGAAAATACAAAGAATACAATTGACAAACCTTTCTTCTTTCTCACTTGTTGCTTGTAGATACCTCTTGAACCTTGGAAGTGCACCAGCACTTATTCCCAAGAGCTTCCATGAACTAGCTGTGAGTAGCATAGAAATCACGTGAAGATCGGGAAGAAAAAGTGTGCTACTTGAACTTGTTGTCACATTTTGTATCTGTGTTTTTAAGGCTCCCAATCAATTGGGCTCACCCCCAATCGATTGCCACGTTAGATCCCAACAATCTCAGTCGTCTAAAACCTGCATCCTGTGCAATGACAATATCCCAATCGATCAGCTGATCAATTGGGGAGGCTTGAATAGATCGGTTGATCGATTCAGAGCACCTCTGTGCTCTTGCTGGAAAAGGCCTGAATCGATCGACTGATCGATTCAGCCTTCCTCACGTCTTCACCAGAAACTAGCCCCAATCGATCGGCTGATCGATTGGTGATGCCCAATCGATCGGCTGATCGATTGGCGATGCCCAATCGATCGGCCGATCGATTAGTGACCATTTTGTTTGTGCGATAGACACCCCCAATCGATCGACTGATCGATTGGATTACTGTTTATCACAACATTCTCCCAATCTATCTGCTAATCGATTGGGCTTCTGTCCCATCGATTGGTTGATCGATTGACTACCCTTGACTTACTTAACTCAAGCTCAAGGGTCCCAAATACAACATCCGGTCAACTGTGACTTGTTGGAACTTCTCATGCCTAGAATCCAATCATCCTTGACCTACTAGGATTTTTTCACCAAATGTCCAGTCAATCCTTTAAACCACTTGGACTTTTCTCCTCGTGCCAAGTGTCTGGTCAACCTTGACCTACTTGGACTTACTGTCTCATGCCAAGTGTACGGTCCTCCATGACTCACTTGGACTTCCTTCCACCAGATATCCGGTCATCCTTGACCCATCTGCATTTCCTTGTGCCCAAGTATCCGGTCAATCCTTTGACCTACTTGGAATTCCCAATACTAGGTGTCCAGTCAACCTTGATCCACCTAAATTTCCACGTTCCTGGCTTCACTCACCAGGACTTTCACTTAGCTTCACTCACTAGGATTTTCACCTAGCTTCACTCACCAGGATTTTCCTTCTACTTGGCTTCACTCACCAAGACTTTCACCTAGCTTTACTCACTAGGATTTTCCATCTGCCTGGCTTCACTCACCAGGATTTAGCTTCACTCACTTGGACTTTCCTCTGCCTGACTTCACTCACCAGGACTTTTACCTAGCTTTACTTACTAGGATTTTCACCTGCCTTCACTCACCAGGATTTTCAATTGCCTAACCTCCAGTTAGGGCTTTCCCAGTTAAGTATCCGATCAACTTTGACCTACTTGACTCTTCTTCTCATCAAACTAGTCAAACATTGACCAGACGGGAATTGCACCAACAATCTCCCTAATCGGACGATTGCATCTGCAATTTTTATGTATTGTCAAACATCAAAACCCAAACATCAAGACTCAAGCTTAAGTCAACTCAAGCTTAGTCAACCTGACCCAGGGGATATTGCACCAACACCTTCTTTCACTAAAAATTTACTTTCCGTACGTCAATTTACTCTTGATAATAATGGGTGTTTTGAATTTCATCCTCATAATTGTCTTATGAAAGATCCCGCGACAAGAACTATTCTACTTCAAGGGGACACTAAAAATAATTTTTATCATCTTCAACCCACATCTCTCAAAACCTTTATTGGAGAAGACACGGACAAATTCTCTTGGCATGCACATCTTGGTCATCCGTCTCCACATCTTGTTCAGGACATTATTAATCGTTTTGGTTTACAAACTTCTATAGCTTGTATGAAAGGACAAAACTACCTTTTGTATCCTCTACTTGCAACTTTAGCTTTCCTTTGGAACTTATTCACTCTGATGTATGGGGTTTTGCTCCTATTCTTTCTAATCAGGGTTTTTTTACTATGTTAATTTTATTGATAACTTTAGCAAGTTCACTTGAATTTTTCCTATGAAAAGAAAATATGATCTCTTCGATATTTTTTGTTATTTTTAAAAGCATATTGAGCATTATTTTAATCATAAAATACTATCCCTTCATTCTGATTAGGGTGGAGAGTATCAAGCGCTTCATTGTTTTCTTACTTCCTTTGGCATCTTCCATCGAGTCTCTTGTTCCTACACTTTTAAACAAAATGGATCCACTGAGAAAAAACATCATTATGTGGTTGAAACTACATTATCTCTTCTTAATTATGCCTCAATTCCACTTAAATTTTAGGAAGATACCGTCCAGACCGCAGTCTACCTTATCAATCGTTTACCCACTCCACTACTTCAAAATAAGTGTTCATTGGAAAGACTTTATAATCGTCTTCCAAATTACTCTTTCTTTCATATTTTTAATTGCACATGTTATCCTTAGTTACAACTTTACTCTAAACACAAGTTAAATCCTCACTCTCTATAATGTGTTTTCGTTGGTTATAGTAATTTGTATCATGGGTATCGTTACCTCCATATTTTGACTGGATGGATATATATTTCTTGACATATTGCTTTTGATAAATCTTTTTTTTCCTTTTGTAGTTACTACTTCAGATCCTCCTTCAGATATTCAAGGCACCTATCTAATATCATCGAGCAATATACTAGAATCCCTACATATTGTTTCATCAGGACATATTGAAAGTACAAGGGGGATGGTATCTTGGGTCCTGCTCCACCTCCACATATTCCTGTAGACTCAGCGACTAGTGGTGACCCACTCTCTAGTTCTGTTTCTCATCCGTCTGACCACTCATCTCCGAGTAGCTCTGATGATGATATTTCTCGGTGAATGCTTCCTCTAAGTGATATTTTTGTACGATGTCAACTAGTTTCCACTCATTATCCTCTTCCACGTGCTCTTATTGCTTCTTCAAATTTTGTTGTACCTTCTAGATTTAAACAGGCGGTCAAAGATCTAAATTGGTGTGCTGCGATAATTACAAATTTGATGCCCTTCTTCGCAATGCAACCTGGATCTTAGTTCCTCGTACTCCATCTATGAATATTGCGAGCTTTGAATGGGTTTACCGAATTAAATATCATACAGATGGATCTAATGAACGTTACAAAGCTCGTCTTGTTGCTAAAGACTTTAATCAACAACCAGATATTGACTTCAATGATACTTTTAGTCCAATCATCAAAATTACAACTATCATATTGCTATTATTTATAGTTGTTAGCTCCAATTTGCCCATTCGATAATTAGATACTTCCAATGCTTTCCTTCATAGACACCTTGAAGAAACTGCTTATATGGAGTAACCACCACTTGGATTTATCCACCCACAACTTTCAACACATGTGTGTCAACTTTAAAAATCTATATATGGTCTTCAGCAATCATCTCATGCATCGTTTCATCGTCTATCTACCTGGCTTTATACTCAGGGATTTTTTTGGCTCAAAATTAACTTTTCACTATTCAACAAATGTAATAAGGAGTTTTCAATATTTGTTCTGATTTATGTGGATGATATATTAATAATTGGTAGTGATCAAAACGACATTACTACTTTACTCCATCTTCTTCGTTAAGAGTTTTCTATTCGGGATCTTGGTAATGCTTGGTTTTTCCTTAGCATAGAGTTTCTCTCACATTCTGAAGGTTGCCTTCTCTCTGAGAGCAAATATATTACTAGACTTTTACAACGAGCTAAAATGGATGGTGTACGTCCTATCTCTATACCGATCATTGAAGGTGGTTTCACTGCACCTTCATACTCTTCAATGTCTGACCTCATATCTACTGAAGCATTGTAGTTGTCCTACAATATGTCACCATTACATGATCCGATATTGCTTTCGCTATGAATCATGCCTGTCAATTTATGCATGCTCCTACTGAACACCATTAGGAAGGTGTTAAAAGAATTTTTCGACATCTCAAAGACACTATTCTATATAGTCTTGTTTTGGATTGTTAGTCCTTACGAGAGTTGATTGCCTACAGTGATGCAGATTGGGTTGATCTCCCAAAGATAGATGTTCTACTAGTGGTTATGCCATATTTTTTGGGTGAAATCTTGTTTCTTGGCTTTCAAAGAAGCAACCTGCAGTCTTTCGGTCAAGTACTGAAGCTGAATATAAAGTTATAGCTAACGCGACATCAGAAATTATTTGGCTACAATATCTTCTTTCGGAATTACACTTTTCCCCAACTGCTACGCCTAAAATCTAGTGTGATAATATTAACGCAACTTATCTTGCAGCAAATCCTGTTTTTCATGCTCGTACAAAGCATGTAAAAATTGATTTTCATTTTCTTCGTGAGCGTGTGGCGAGTCGACAACTTTTTGTTTCTTATATCTCTACTGAAGATCAAATTGCTGATATATCTACTAAGTCATTATCCCGATAACGTTTTATCAAGTAAGTACTCAAACTCAACGTTCAGGCACTCCCGTTAAGTTTATCGAAGATAATGATAATAATAATAAATAATTTTAAATTAATTTTAATCAATTAAGATTTATTATATTTGACATCACAATCAACATCGACATTCAACATACACATGAATCATGAATCATGCCCCCACGGGCTGGATCAGCTGGTAAGTGGCCTGGAGTTTGCTCTAATGGTTGCAGGGTCGAAGGTCGCCAGCTGTACACAAGAATAAAATCTTGGTCTGCTGGCCTAAAATTCCTGAGACCCCCAGTCCACTTACCCGTCCAGCTTAACCATGATTTACTCTCTCTAAAATCCAATGGGGTCCTGCTCAGGGGGCCGCTGGGTAGCGGTTCCACCTTTTGCTCCAATGAATCATGAATCACGACCTACATGTACACCTCATCACCGTCCATTGGTTTCTCCAATTTCCATCCCTTGGCTGTCATTGTCGACCCAATCTCAATCTGTAAGCCACCGCTACAAATTGCACATAGTAGAAAAGCTTCTATAAGCAACGACAGCAACCTACTTCAACTCACGCGCAGCGTAAACAAGACTCACAAGAAGGAGAAGAGGAGGAACAATGAATGGAGAAAGGGAAGAGAATAGCAGCACGCCATCATCCCACACCTCCGGCGAGCCCCCCGTCATGGCCGACGATTCTTGCGGCGGAAGCGGCAACGATGGCGACGAGGAGGAATTCGAATTTGCGTTCGTGACCAAAGACCCGGAGGCTGGGCCGGAAATCACGGCCAACGAGCTGTTTTCCAATGGTCAGATTCGGACCATCTATCCCGTCTTCGGCAGTGGTCTGCTCCTCGAGGCGCCGGCGGTGGAGGAAAGGACTACGAAGGTGCGTGGAACCCTCCGGAGGCTCTTCATCGAGGAGCGAGAGGAGGATTCAAGCAGGGCATCCTCTGCCTCCTCGTCGTCGTCCTCCTCTGCAGGAGTGGACGAGCTGGATGGAATCCCGGAGGGGACTTACTGCGTGTGGCCTCCGGCGCCATCAGCCTCGCACTCGCGCAGGGGAAAGAAGAGCGGATCAACCGGATCCTCTATGCGGTGGCGACTCCGCGAGCTGTTCACCTGGCGGAGCCACAGTGCTGGTAGGGAGAAGATCGTGCTCCTGGAGTCGGCGGTGGCGGCGGTGGAGGAGGTTACGGAGGGAAAGGAGGAAAAGGAATCGGAACGGAGAGCCGGAGGAGTCACCGCTTCTTCCGTACCGGCCGGTGGTGGGCCGAGACGTTGCCCAATGTGAACGGGCTTAGTCAGCACCCATTTAAAATATCTTTTTTTGTTTAATGATTTACTAGTTTTCAGGTGGCTTGCGATTGTGATTAATTTGCAAAATTGTTATTTTAAAAGTAAAATTACAGATCATGGATATTTAGATTTGTAGTTTAGCTTTCATAATTATTTTTTTATTAAAAAAAATAGACAGTACAGTCTCTTTCAAAAAAAAAAAACATGGATAAAAAAATAGATAATTCGATTTGACATATTAATTCACATAGGAATGGGAAATCAGATGAATAATAATTATTATATTTATTCAGAACAATATTTAGGATAATAAAAAATAAAAAATGTATCCGTCTTCATCGAAATATATCCGTCTACTCTAATTCGTTTAGAAATAATATCTATCCAACTTTAAAATATTATCACACCTCATGAGCGAGTGCAATAATCACAATTATTAGATCTCATTATGAAGCTCCAAGTTGAACTTGTGACCATAAATCTCAATGTATTGGATGGCTTCTGTAGAGTGGTCAAGACGTCTGAATAAGTTGAGTGAGTCAATTAGTTCCGGCAAATTGGCTAAGTCAATTAGATTAGATAGACTTGATAATTTGAATAAATCTGTGCAGGTTGGACACGAAGAACAAGCTATAGGCATATTGGTCAAGCTGAGCTAAACATATTGGTTAGTTTGGTTGATCAAAGTAGGGTTGATAATTAAAGAAATTCAGTTGAGAAAGCAATCTAGTTGAGACTGAAGAAACAATCTAGTTTATCCATTCACCTATCATAATTTATTTTATCCCTCAACTTCATCAGCTTTTGAGATTGATAGTTGTTCGGTTTGTCCACCACCCTGATCAGGGCCCCAAGGGGTTTGTTCGATCTTCTCCGTAAGGGTAGTGCCTGAATCCAACAAGGGGTCGACACGTGGATGATTGTTTTGTTTTGGGATTTCGGACGGTCAATTTTCACAATAAAAAAGGGATAAAAATTCTCTCCGCTATTTTGAACCGCCGCCACCCGTTCAAGATTCCAGTAATTTTTTGATTGTGAGATCTCGGTCATTTTTCACATTGAAGAAATTGGTTCTCATTCGAGAGAAAAAAAAAATTCTCCTCTCTATTTCAAATCGCCACTGTAGCCTTGCCGTCGCCGATTTTAGATTCTCCATTTTTCACAGGGTTGTCATTTGAAAGAAAAACGCCTTCTTGTCTTTCTTTGAACTTCCGCCATCGATTTTACAGCAGAAAGATGGTTGTTAAAAAGTTACCTCATCATCTTGTATGCTTATGGTTTAAAAGATTGCAAGATAGATGTCCAAGTGATTGTATTCCAAAGGAACCGTAATATTTAATGATACCGGTTATATTGGACGGATTTAAAAGATGACGTGACAGTTAATATTAAGGTGATGTAACGATCAAAGTCAGGATAAAGAAGTATTATATACTTGATTTTATTGATCGCCCAACCTCAAAATATTATATACTCTGCATGGTCCTAAAGTAGGACGCTTGAATAATACCGACCGGTTACAAACCCGGACGAATATAAGGACTATAGGACTTTACGTTGAAACTAAAGTAATAATATGCTCGGTCAGTAAATAGTCGGCCAGGTTGAAAGGAGCCCGATTGGAGGAAAGGCCGACCAGGCTCTAGATACTTAAGTCTTCTAAAAATCTTTATACTTGCACAACCAGACGAAGGGTTGGTCAAACATAAAACTCTATGTATACGCTCGGCCAGGCAAAGACCGGATAGACTTAAAGATACTTAGCCTCATAAACCTCTTTATACTAGATCGATCGGATAAAGGTTTGTTGAATATAAGGCTCTAGGTGTACGTCCGGCCAGACAAAGACCGGACGACTTAAAGACACTTAGCCTCATAAGTCTCTTTATACTAGGTCGGTCGGATAAAAGTCGGTCGAACATAAGGCTCTAGGCATACGTCCGATCGGGCAAAAACAAGGCGGGCTTAAAGACACTTAACCTCATAAGCTTCTTTATACTAGATCGGCCGAATAAAGGTTAGTCGAACATAAGACTCTTTGTGTACTCCCGGTTAGGAAAAGATCGGGCTAAATTAAAGACACTTAGCCTCATAAGTCTCTTTATACTAGGTCAGCCGGATAAAAGTCGGTCGAACATAAGGCTCTAGGCGTACGTCCGACCGAGCAAAAACATAGCGGGCTTAAAGACACTTAACCTCATAAGCCTCTTTATACTAGATCGGTCGAATAAAGGTTAGTCGAACATAAGACTTTTTGTATACTCCCGGTCGAGCAAAGACCGAATGGGCTTAAAGACACTTAATCTCATAAGCCTCTTTATACCAGATCCACCGGATAAAGATTAGTCGAACATAAAGTTCTAGGTGTATACCCGACCGAGCAACAATTGGGCTAAATTCAGTTATCAATCGATTCACACGATTCTTAATCGATTAAGAATAAAAAGGAATCGATTCATATGTGCACTAATCAATTGCCCAACATTGGCAATCGATTAGTATGCAGTAATTGATCCCTTAATCAATTTTGAAGGCCATTATTCGTGAGTTCATCCACTTTAATCAATTGGTGTAATTGATTGGTAAATTTCAATCGATTCAAAAACCATTTGTGGACAACTTAATGAACTGTAATCGAAATCGATCAGTCGATCAATTCAAAAACTCTATGAAGACAACCCAAATAAAACCAATCGATCAGCTAATCAATTCGAAAACTCTCTATGGACGTTCTCAAATTCCGTAATTGATTGGTTCCTCATGGTAATCGATTGATGAGTGTCAATCAATCACCCGATTAATTTGGAAATTCTCAGTTCACAAATTAGGTTCAAGTAATCGATTGGTGAACACCAATCAATCAGCTCAATTGATTTGGAATCCTGTCATGATCTATCAATCCCAATTGATTAGCCCTCATGCTAATCGATTGATAAACACTAATTGATTAGCTCAATCGATTAGGGAACATTCTGTTGGAAATGTGAACAGAATAAAGGGGTGGAGACGAAGAGACTCTATTATACATGAGTTTAGTCCCACATTAGAAGTCTTTTGGCTTTATTATTGGTTTAAGTTATGACACCTGCACTGATGTTGTAAATATATGCATGGGGAGAGACTATCTCACACATGAGTGCATAGGGGTGGGTGCAAATCCAGGGCACGGATTGTACTGAACCAAGGTTGACTCGTGTGCGAGCACAACCTGCGTATGTTAAATGTCGGACCGATTGAGGCAAAATTTGCCCAAAAGAATAAACCAACATATTACTACTTGAATATCTTTTTGCTACATGCTCAATAGTGTAATGAAAGCATTAATATGAAATTAATGGTGATTCCATAACATCTCGACATTAATGGCGACATTAAACTCATTAATGGTGATTTTGTAACATCTTAGTATTAATGGCGACATTTAACTCATTAATAATGATTTCGTAACGTCCCAACATTAATGAAAATATTAAACCCATTAATAACGACATTAAACTCAGCATTAAATGATCATAATTTGATCATTTATGTTGGGTTGCAAGGTTGCAAACATAGTCCCACATTAAAAACACATGGGAAGAATCATGGGTTTATAAGAGAAAGATATCTCCATTAGTATGAGACCTTTTGGGTAAAGCCCAAGAGCAAAACCATGAGGGCTTAGGCCCAAAGTGGACAATATCATGTCATTGTGGAGATATCTAAATTCTTTTCGATCCAACAGATTCCTCATACTAAGAATTGTTGATATGCTTGATATGTTAGCTGGTGCTCAAGTGTTCTCTAAACTTGTTTTGCGAAGTTGCCCATCAAATTAGAATGAAACTAGGGGATGAATGGAAAATAATATTCAAAATAAGGGATGGCTTGTACGAATGGCTCGTCATGCCTTTCAGGCTTTTTAATGCTCCAAGCACCTTCATGAGGGTAATGAATTAGGTTCTTCGCTCTTTCGTTTGAAAATTTATTATTGTTTACTTTGATAATATTCTTGTTTATAGCCAAAATGTGTATGACCACATGGAGCATCTAAAAACTGTTTTGATGACTTTGAGTAAGGAAGAACTCTGTGTAAACCTTCCAAAGTGTAGTTTTGTGACTAATCACTTGTTGGTGCAATCGACCTTCAGGGTTTTGATTTTTATTTGATAATATGTTTAATAGAGCTTGGTTAAGGTTGACATAGTCAATTAAAAAGTCTAGTCAGGTTAAGGTTGACCAGATGACTGACAAGTGGTGAGTAGTCTATAGAGTGATTGCAAGTGGTGAGTAGTCTACTGAGTTATTGCAAGTAGTGAGTAGTCAACCGAGTGACTAGCAAGTCCAAGCAGATCAAGGGGACCTGATGCTGGGCAAGAGGAAAAATCCTAAGGGAAGACAACCCTAGGTAAAGAGGAAAACCCTAGGGGGAGGTTGTTGGTGCAGTAAGTACTAATGATCAAACTTAGATTTTGATGAATGATAAATGATAAATGATTAAAGTTAGGTTTTGTGTGATATAATATCTTTACCAAGAGTGCAGGAATTGACGGGTCTAGAGGACCTGACACCACGCTAAAATCCAACTAGGTCTGCGACCTCATAGTTGGTGAGAAGTTCAGATAGGTCAAGGAGTGACCCGATATCTGGTGGAAAGTTCAGTTGGATCTGTAGGACCTGACAGTTGACAGAAGTCCAGTTGGGTCTATGGACCTGACAACTAGTGGGAATACCTTGTGGGTCAAAATGCAAGTTAAGGACGACAAATGGTAAGTGAGGTAAGTCACTGGAGGAGAGTAATTTAGTGAGAACGAGTCCCGATGGAACTGTAGGCGTTGGTCCAGTTTAGGTCCATTTTAGAAATCTAAACTGAGATCATGACTAAATCTTAGTCTTGGTAAGATGGGATCTAATTATAGTGTTATTTCTATATTGTGCTAACTCTGTTTTACAGGTTACACTTTATTTTTGGACTAATGCACTTTTGCAGGGTTAAATGGAAAAAATCAACTTCGGATGAACAATGTCAGAGGTGCCTCAGAGGTGCTCAGAGGCGCCTTAGATCTGTGTGGAAGCCACCTTGGAAGGGTGGAGGCACCCTCGAAGAGATAAAGTTTGCAGATAAGGTTTCATGGCATGGAGGCGCCCTAGAGGCATTGGAGGCACCTCAGAAGAGCTTGGAGGCGACCTTGCGCTAATAGAAACCAAAGCTCATGGAGTTGATCAAGTATAAAATTCTCGAGATAAGATTTTAGCATGGAGACGCCTCCAAAGAGGATTGGAGGCGCCCTCAACAGCCAATAAAAGAGCTCTCCAACCAGCATTGGAGATTCATCTCTTCTACATGCTTTAATGACTCTTCTACTATTTCAACTACGCTCTACTGCTGCGCTATTATTCCAGGATATTCGACCACTGCCAGCAGATCAACATCGACACACAAGCACTCCCACCTTTACATCTTTCGTGTTGGTAATTTTAATTAAAGTCATTTACTTTACTACCTAAAAGGAAAGTGTAGACTGTTACACTTTCCCGTTTTTCATACTTATATTTGATTCCTCTTCCGGCGGTTCCAAAAGAGGTTTATAATAGATTGCCCATTGATACGGTCCGAAGGATAATGAGTCTTGAAGTAGGAATCACTGAAGGCTCCGAACTAAGTAATCAAACTATGCCCTATTTTCTTTTCACATTCTATTTGTCGTTACTCAATTGTTTTTATTTTTTCACTGGACACTTTTATCCCCCCCCCCCCCAAAAAAAAAACAACGATCTTACAAGTAGTATCAGAGTTTGATACACTCTGAATTTTAATCAAGCAAGAGGTTCTCTTATTTTCTTTCTTTTTAATCCTAGTTCAGTTTTGAGCTTTTCGATCTAGTTTAAAGTGGTGCAATCACCTCTTTTGAACAAGTTTTCTTGTTGCAAAATACTCTGAATTGGTACAACACCAATCGAGTCTTCTTATTTCCATCATCTCCCACTCTACTAATCCAAGACTCAGTCTTGGGATTTCTTTGTTAGTTTATTTTTTCTTGTAAGGTTCTCTTTATAAATAGCCCAAAATGAAGGTTATATCACTGCTCAGCCTCCCACTCTTCAGCGGGGATGATTTTTTGTACTGGAAGAACAGAATGGAGGTATTCCTGAAGATTGATATCGATCAATGGTTCACCATTCGATAAGGATACAAGGCGCTAATGGATGAAGCAACAAAAGTATCTCTCAACCCAGAAAGTTGGAGCCCAGAGATGAAGAAGAAGACATAAATTGAGTTCAAATCTATAAACACACTTTAATGCGGATTGACCAAAGAAGAACTTAATCGGGTCAGACCGTTCAAGAATGCCAAAGAACTCTGGTAAAAACTAATCGAGCTACATAAAGATACAAGAGATGCAAAGGTAACAAAACATGACTTATTATTGAATAATTTGTTTAATGTTAAAATGTAGGATGGAGAAACAACAAACCAACTACACACGAGAATCAAGGACATTCTGAACGGGCTCCACCTAATTGACCACCAACTGGAGAATAGAATGTAATAAGGTATGCCTTGAATTCTTTTCTTCGAAATACATTATGAGCATCTATAGTGAATTCCTATAAAGTTTTGAGAAATTTAAATAAATTAAAATTAGATGAGTTATTTTGTGAACTTGAACTCTATGAACAGACTAACTCAAAATAGAGCGAAAAAGGTATTACAAATCTACATCTATAAAAAATGAGGGGGGAGGAGGAAAATATGAACTTCATGTAGGCATCTTAGTGTTTGGGATTGAATTAAACATCATCTTGAGATCACTAAAGACAGGCTTCAGTTAGCTGTTCCTTTGTGATTCAGAGGCTCACAACCACAAGGAATTGGAAGGCAGAGAACTGACAGAGGACCAAACTAGTTGCTTGAGCTGGATGTTGCTAATTACTTTCCAGATGGAGGATGCGACAACGTATATATAGTGACTCAATGATTAAAGGAGGGAGAGGAAAGGATTATATGTTCATGTGCGTGTTGCATTATAGCCATTACTACAACTACAACTAGATTTTGTTTTTAAGTAAAGTGCAGAAGAAGCATTTAAATATGGACTATTTCTAAATACATAAATATATTTTTTTTTAAAAAAAAGGAAATAATAAGCAATGCTGTATTTAACCATGGGACAAATTAAGAAGTCTGCAACACCACAAAATAAAGAGCTAATTTGGACACAACGGATCATTCATTAGAAAACGCTAAGCCGTATTTAAACAACCAATTGGGAAGAACTCGTTGGTCATTTGACTCGTTCAACCCCACAGCTATTTTCTTACGTATTTTTTTTATTATTATTTCATTCTTCTGTTTTTAATCATTGTGGGATGCACATAGCTTTCTCCGCCCTCTCAATTTCTTCTTCTTCTTCAGCATCTTCTTCTTCTCCCCTCAATCTCCCTCGACATGCGCGCTAAGAGGGGAGGAGGAGGAGGAGGAAGAAGAAGAAGCATTATGCTAATTCACTGGCAAAAAGGTTTCGATTTTTAATTTTGTTCCTCGATCCCCTTTCAGACCCATGACCTCCTCGACGGCCAGATTATGGTGGCGTCGGGTGGTGGGGACCGTGAAGGATAAGTGGAGCGTGTACCTGGTCAAGACAGTGGGCGGTCGGCACTACCTCCGGCGGAGGCCGGAGGTGGATGCGGCGGTGATCCGGGCCACGAGCCACGACGAGATGTCGGTGGACTACAAGAGCGCGGGGCGCGTGTTCACGTGGGCGCGCGCCGCCCCCTCGTCGCTGATGGCACCGTTGATGTGGGCGGTGGGTCGCCGCGCCTCCCGCACCCGCTCCTGGCCCGTCGCCCTCAAGTGCCTCCTCCTCGCCCATGGCCTCCTTCTCTGCTCCGACGACGCGCCGCCCTCCGCCCGCGTCGGGCGTCTCCCCTTCGATCTCTCCGACTTCCGCGACCGCTCCTCTGCCTCCCCCGGCTTCTCCGCCTTTGTCCGCGCCTACTTCAACTTCCTCGACCACCGATCGCTCTTCTCTTCCCTCGGAAGCGCCGTCTCCCCTTCCCCCGCCGCGGATCCAGAAGAAGGCGACGACGACCTCGAGGGATTGAAGCGGCTACAGGTCCTGCTCGACCTCCTGATGCAGATCCAGCCGTATGCCGACAGCATGGCGGTGGGGCTCGTCCTGGAGGCCATGGACTGCGTGGTGATCGAGATCTTCGACATCTACAGTGGGATCTGCAGCGGAATCGCCCAATTCCTCGTCGGCGTGCACGGATCTAATTCCGGTGATGTCGACAAGAGGGTGAAGCGCAGGCGGGCGATGGGGATCCGCATCCTGCGGCGAGCGGCGGCGCAGAGCGCGCAGCTGTCGTCCTACTTCGACCTCTGCCGCTCCCTCGGCGTGCTTAACGCGGCTGATCTCCCCCGCGTCGAGGGCATCCCGGAGAAGGACATGAACGACATCGAGGCGCTTATGCTGGGAGGCGCACCTGCGGCGAACACAGCGGCGTTTACATCGGCGGCGGAGAAGCAGGAGGAGGAGGAAGAAGAAGGCAAGAGGGCAAGAGCGGCGTTGGATTCGGCGACGATGATCAGCAGAAAATGGGTTGTATTCGACGACGAGGGGAATGTGGGCAACACGACGTTGCTCCGGTCGCCGGAGAAAAGAGGCCAGCCGGCGGAGACGCTGTGGTCGCTGACGGCGAAGCCCGGGCCGGCGATGGGGCCCCTCCAGTACGGCAATTTGATTGACCTTAGCTGACGTATTTACTTACCCTCGGTCATTCATCGAAACTACCATCATGCCATTACAATGCCATCCTGTTGCCTTGCACTCTTCAACTTCTAAAATTGGCGTTGCATTTTATTTTGTATTTTTGTTAGTAAAATTGATATTTTTTTGCCGGAACAGAAGAACCGAATTACAAGTTTGATTCTGATTACTTAACCATTTGTTTAATTTTTTTTCTTTCTAAATATTTTTAAATAATAATCAAAATGGCTATTATATTTTTTTTAATAAAGACACCGTCAACAGATGATTCAATAACACACAACTATTGCCAATTGTAAGGGATCAGTTTTCAATGAACATACGCCTTCGGCGAACAAATTTTTCTCAGTGGGATCTTCTTGTCTGTAAAGTGGAATCTTCTTGTCTGTAAATTATGTACAAGGAATGATTCATTATATTAGAATTTTTAATTTAGATGGACTTTACCTATAAATAGGTAGGGTCCATTTAAATCAAAGGTCTAAAAAATTGAACCATCTCCTGGTCCGTAATTTGCGGACCAGAGGATCTGTCCTTAATTTTTCTCATCCTCTTTTCATCTTCTAATTAACTTGACATTTAGATCATTTGAAGATAGACTGTGAAAGACATTTGAGGTTAGATATTTTCATATACTTAGTTTGATTCTTGTGCTAAATAATCTTGTATACACTGTGCTCAAACTACTTGGACAGTTAGGCTATCGTATCAAGACTCACTTGTACTTTAGAATTTACCGTAGGATGTAATCTAGTCGGTAATTTACTCTTCCTAATAGCATAAGATAGTAATGGGGGAGCTAAAGTGGAGGCCAGATCCTTAGGTCCGTAAAGGCTAGATCAGTCCATAGTCTAGTCTTTACATTGGTTGGGGGCAATGACCCCTATCTGTTAACAGGTGGTTGGTCATTGTCTTCCACCAATCCTCTTGTCCTGGTCCAAGATAAAGATAAGGGGACCAGAGGATCCGGCCCCGCTAAAGTGACGGAGTTAGCTTTTTTTTTTTAACATAACTTACCTTTCCGGATTTATCCGATAGCTGAATTAGGAAAAGCCACCCACCTCCTCCCTCCTGGATTAGTTAAATCCTAGACCCGGATATATGGATAAAAAAAAAAAATGAATATTTAGTTGTTTTTATCAGATATCTTATTTTTTTTCAAATATAT
>JBBMJZ010413101.1:297491-309904 GCA_037833815.1 Zingiber zerumbet | reverse complement strand
CACGAGATCCTTGGCTAGGGTGTTTCGGGGTTTCCGCGACGCGAAAAGCGGTTTTCGTGGCCCGAAAAATCCTAACATTTTAAGGGATGTACAAAAAACCTAATCTTAATAATAATCCTGATTATTTACTCCACCGCTTCTTCTTCGTCCTTCTCATAGAAAGTTTATCATCCAGGAATCGACCCGCAATAAATTTCTTGGTCCCTACATTGTTTGTCTTGTACTTATTATCCAAAGACTCCCAAAACTCTTTGGCCTTTTTCTTTGTCCTATACGCAACGTATAGTTGGTAAAGCTGTTGAGGATATATTTTTAGCATAAGTACTCAAAATGAGTCCATGTTTCTACTGCATTAATGGTCTGGACATTAGTAGCATCCTCAGCATGTTTGAGAGGTTCCTCGATCAAGAATCGAGCTAGATTTAGTGTAGTCGAGTAGAAGAGCATCTTCTGCTACCACCTTTTTGAAGTTCAATCTAGTGAACTTCTCTGGCCTTTCCCCGTAGTCGATGGGCATTTATGTGATGAGTTTGTTGCATCTCAACACTTTTATGTGATCATCTCAATTGAAATGATTATATTTTAAGATTATTAGACAATCTTGTTGCGGAGATAGAGGGGAAATTGTTGAATTAAAATTGAAATTTAACTTCATCTTATTTGTTGAGCGACCTAAGTAGACAATTTCAGGTTGCCAAGTAGGGAAGGATAAGCTGAAGAGCTACCTTGTATGACTGAGTTGTTGAGTCAACTTAGTGCTGAGTTGGCCAAGTTGCTGAGTCACCCAAGTGTCGAGTCGCCAAGTCCGAGTGCTTCCAAGTGGAAGTCGAGTTAGTCAAGTCCCCGAGTGCGGAGACGCTGAGTTAGTTGTCGAGTGGCTGAGTTGTCGAATGTCATGACGGGAAAGGAAGATATTGAGGCTTGCATTTGATGTATTTTCCTTAAAACAGATTCGTCCCCCTCCGATAGTGTTTTAATATTACAATGGATGTCTATTTTCTAGGATACAACGGGAAGACCATGTCAAAAACCAAGTACTGATTGTTCATGGTAAACTGAGTCAGTACCCAAATGTTATCACGAGTAGAGGTTCCAAACAAGTGCACGACAGAGAGAAAGAATGAGAGATTGAATGTGGAGGAGTTTCTTTACTTTTGTGATGTTTTTTCCCATGTTACAAAGGGTCTCCTTATATAGGAACTTCATACCTTTGATGCAATAAATGACTAAATAAAGATTATTTATCGCCACATTAAACTGAAAATGATGTCAGTCGTCGACGACCGTTTCACTTTGCGGTTATAGATTCTCAATTAATCGGCAATTGCGATTAATTCATGTTGTTCTACTTGAACAAATTTTGTCTTGACTAGTTTAATATTTGATGTACACAGGTTGTATTCGTACATGAGTTAACTTGGTTTAGTATAATCTGGATCTTGAATTTTTATCCCTATGAGCTCATGTATGAGAAATAGTTTTTTTTTTTCCATATATTTATTCGCAACATTAAAAATTATGAATTAACATAAATCAACGTACCTTAAGATGACTAAAATCTCAATTATAAGAGCCATTTTCATCTACTTTTTTTCTTATTCACATATATCTAACGCCTAAGGCCTAATCCGAAGAGGGTGCTCTTAGAAGCAGAGGAGAAGTTGGTAATTGAGGTTCATTCTCAGCTCGGAAACAGGGTTCTGTAATTTAATTTTATTTTTACTATGTAGTGACGAAGACAAGTGGAAATGAAAGGCTGTATTGCTCTGAAATTGATAAAAGTTTAAATCAATTGAAACAAATGAGTCAATGAGTTGGTCATTGCATCATTTAACGACCCAAGACTCATCTTTTACCACCCTATTTAAGATTTATTGACCATAAAATCTAGGGTCAAATCTCGGCTAATAATTGGGTATTTGTCCTCCCATGCACTATTTAATTACCCAACTCTAGCATCCATTCATAATTTTCTTCTTCTGGATTAGCCTGGGGATGACCTAACGGAGGTGATGGGAGCGAGTGAAACGTCTT
Organism: Zingiber zerumbet; assembly: GCA_037833815.1. Lineage (NCBI taxonomy): Eukaryota > Viridiplantae > Streptophyta > Magnoliopsida > Zingiberales > Zingiberaceae > Zingiber > Zingiber zerumbet. The sequence continues at coordinate 307,870 of JBBMJZ010413101.1, read as the reverse complement.
TTGCCACTATGTTTAAGATTAATTCACCTCTTCATATTGGCCTAGGGATGAGCTGACGGAGGCGCTGGGCGAACAAATTACATTTTGCCACCATCTTTAGGATTGATTCAACTAGAGGATCACATGTACAGATATGCTAAAATGAGAGATAAGGGATTAATATTCGCCGAACGTATGCTAAAGTTACCTTCCCAACTTCTAGCCACTTGACAGATAGCTATAAGTCGACCCTGTGATTTACCTCCCTTCACATTATTTGGAGACGGACTGTGAGACAAGGGCGGAACAAGGTTGAAAGCTACCCGGGCAACCTTTAACCTTAATAAAGAGATTTACAGTAGATTTATTGTGGGAGAAACAAAAATAACAGGAGAGAAAGGGGAAACAGCCCAGGGGACGACATCATCATTGACGCTTATAGCCCACCGCCCATGATCAGGTCGGGTAGATCACCCGGGGAAGCTTCGCCATTACTGTGAGGGACGTTTGAGATGAATGTAATCATCTTTTATTATAATGTTTAGGATTGATTCGTCCCTCCCAATCACACTGGGCCGTCGTGTGATGAATTTCATCAATTTTTTGTAGCATGTTTATCAATGGGTAAGGGTTCAAGTTGTAACTGTGACAAATAATCCTTCTATTTAGGGTACCGTTTAGTACCTGATTTATCTCCCTTTATCTCACGGTAAGGTCAACGATGAAGGATGATATGAGCATTATCATATTTTGCATCAATGTTTAGGATTGATTGCTCCATAGACATAACTAATTGGTAGATAAATTTGTTTCATAAGATCATATTCAAATCCCCTGTGACTCATTTTCTTAGTAAATAAGTTCTCTTAGAAGATTGTTCAGTAATATGATTTATCTTTATTTTGTAAGGTCCTGGGCGGACAGCGAAAGGTATCTAGGATGAGTGTTTTCATCCTTTTTAACTCATATTTTGGATTGATTAATTTGACACTATTCAGATTGGGTCAATCATTTTAATTCTATTAATCTATTAAACTAGCTCGGTATATTTGGCTTTTAATTAAGTCTGTCTCTTCGTAAGTCCCACCTTCTCTAACCAACAAATTTAAAGACCTTTTGGCTCATTTACTCGTCGGATCCTTCAGATTTGCCTGATTGGCTTACTCTTCAATATATGTCAAGTTCACTTGGCCAACTTTATTTATACATACACAAACATTTTCTGTTTCAATTGTTTATTTTTTTCTTCTCATTTTTGTTCTGCCTAGTTGAGCTTACGAACAAATAAAATAATAGAATTAATTGACTTGCCACTTCAATTTGATTTGAAGCATACATATATTCGGATAAACTGTTGGTCCGATATACATGATATATTAGTTAAATTTAAATATTTGAATTAAATCTTATAACTGAGATAATCTGAGTTAATAATTTCATGGTACTAGTAGAGGCTGGTTCTACCAAGTGATGAAGGCAGGTTACACCGTGTTGATAGAAAGGGTTGAGCGGCGGGTAGCTCAGGTGAGCAGACAGTTTGTGTATGAAGGTCAGGCAAACGGATAGAGCGGCTGACCGGGATTTAGAGCCGAATGGTCGAGCAGATTGATCGAGCGATAGGTCGGTTGGGTAGAGCAGACAGGGCGAGCGAAGAAGACAGACCGGTTGGGCAAACAGGCCGGGCTATCAGAGAGGTTGGCTGGGTCGAACAGACAGGCCTGTCAAGAGGCAGACCGGGCGGCAGACAGGCCTAGCAAGAGAGGTCGGTCGAGTCGAACGGACAGGCCGAGCGAAGCAAACATGCCGGGTTGTCAGAGAGGTCGGTCGAGTCGAGCAGACAAGCCGGTCGAAACAAACAGTCCGGGATGTAAGAGAGGTTGGTCGGGCGGACAGTGACCGACCGGACAAGCTGACAGACCGAGGAGCAAAGAGACTGGTTGGGCAACGGACCAAGGGCTGTGAGAGTTGCAGTTTCCTTGAAACAGATTCGCCCCATCTCCGGCAGTACTTCGAGGTTTACTCGGACCGTCTGTTTCCCAGGATACAACGGCTGACTGCGAACTTCACCAAGCACTGGTGATCACGGTGAACTGAATGGTATCCAATTGCTACGACGGACACTCCGCCGAGTAGGAGTTGCACGACAGAGGAGGAGGAGGAGAGAACAATGGTGGAGAGATTCTGCTGCTTTCTCTGTGTCTAAATCTATGATCGCAACCTTCTTTTATAGGAGCTCAATTCAACGACTGCTTTAATGATTTTAATGACTCACCGTTTTACTCATTATCTCTCGGCTATTTTGATTCTGCATTAATCTCGAATTTAATGTATCTGTTACACAGCAGCAAAAGGTTTACGTAGTAAAATGTTGGTTGTTCCACTTAGGCAAATTTTACTCTAACCGGTCCAGTATTCGGCACATGCAAGTCGTGCACGCACACGAATCAATATGGTTCAGTGCAATCCGGATCTTAGATTTACACCCTCCCGTACATCACGTGTGAGAGAGTCTGATTTTCTCATATATTTATTTATAATTTTAATATATATGAATCAATATAAATTATCTTATATACTATGAAACTTAAATGTACGGCTAAAATTACATTCACACAGCATAAACTCCGTCGACACTTGACATCAATTACTGCACGAGCTGGGCCTCCTCTGAATGCGCTGTTGGTCTCTCACGGAGCCACGTTTAAGGTTATCCGGGCAAGCTTCGATTGCGTCGACATTAGGATTTATAATGAAAAAAAAAAGCCGTAACAGCAAAAAACGAAGAAACAGTCCCGAATGACGAGGTTAGCATCGGACTACTTCTAGAGTGACAGTGTGTGTCAGTGTCAGTATCGACGATCACATCCTACAGTTAGGGATCAATCCGAATAGATGATCTGGGCGGGCTCACTGTCTCCATTTATTATATTGTCTAGATTTCTTTGCATTCTGACGTTCGCTGAATTGAACGTAAGATTTGAATCATGGATGACGCGCGCGCGAGCGAGAAGCAGCGAAGCAGATCGCGTGCGGGCGGTGTTCAACCACGCACGGCTGCCTACCACCGCAAAAGAACGCACGATCTGTTCGTCAAACAAGCTGTACGTGCATGTGTCATGCTGCGCGCCGCTTGGCTAGCTATGCATGCGACAGTGACAGCCAATTGGTGGGTGAATTGTTACCTTTTCCTCGTGGAGCGAGCTAGCCAGTGGTCGGGTCGCATATGGAATTGGGATGTCGATCATGATAATATTTAAATTTTTTATTTTAAATTTGACGGGCTTTAAATGCTCTTAATTGTGACTCGCTATACGCACTGTCAATATTTTATAACTTTTAATAATTTAAAGTCGTGGAACATGTGATACGTGCTACTAATGAAATGATTACTCAGGATGAAAATTTAAATTTATTGTCACACTGTTTAATGTTCACATTAGACAAGCTAAGACCATGTTGGGTGAGAGGTAATTAACCATATAATATAATCATGCTTACTTATAAGATTTGACTATTTTATTTGATATAATTTTAACCTGTATTACAGAATATAATATGGATTATAAAAGATAATAAATTTTTTAATCTAATTACAATGCTAATAACATATAATCTAGATTATATTCCAATATTACGATTTAATACGCCAAATATATTCCTACTCCATTTTCAACACCAATCGATCACTGTCTCCGCCGATCATCGTCGTCACCGACTGCTGTCGCTGGGCGAAGGCAACCGACGATTTAATATGCCAAATATATCCCTAGTCTATTTCCTGCACCAACTGATCGCTGTCGCCACCGGTCATCACGGTCACTGCTCGCCACCTGCCATTGCCGTCACCGACCGACGTTGCCGCCGACAGAGGTCACAAGATATTTTTATCATTTTATAATAATATGAATTGCATTTCTTATAAAAAAATAATATATACCAAATAAAAAAATGTAATCATCCTTGTAATCAAAGATTATATGTATAGTATGTTGGTGGTCGTTGGACCGGATAAAATAGGGGTTGAATAGCTCGTTACTCTAAATCGCTTTCTTATGTATTCGTTAGAACAACGGAATATAAACAATACAAATACGAATATAAAAACTAAATTAAAAGACAAGAACAAGGAATGTAAACCACAACATGATGATTTAAGTGGTTCGTAGATAAAACTCCTCTTTCATGGCTGTCCGTAAGGTGGATGATCTCTATTTGTCCCCGAAAACTCCAACTAGCACAATCCTCCTTGTCAGTAAAGAAATCTCGCCACAACTCAACTAAGAACACACGGATTGCTAGAAGGATTAAAGACTCTTAGGCTTTAATCAAGTCTAATTTCATCAACTAAGGTCAGACACCCCAAGCTCTATTATATAGAGCTCGGGAAAATTAATAAGTTAATTTTACTATTACCAGTCGACTGATGCTTTCACTAGTTGACTAATGCTTTCACCAGATGACTGCTGTTGGCCAACGGTCCTCTACAGAACCCGCGATTCTACCGACTCTTTATCAGTCGACTGATTCCTTCAGCTGTCAGACACAGAAACATTCTATATCTTGCCACAGTCTATTGATCTCATCACCAGTCGACTGGTAAAACCCTAAACTTAAAGCTTTTCTTCCCGTGTACACTTCTCTCACACTCGGATCCTCACGACTCACTTGACTCTTATTTGTAGCCTTGACATCTTACCTTCTTCCTTTGGCTATCGTCCCGCGGATGCATTCAAGCTCGCAGCTTGTCCCAATGTCATTATTTGCGTATGCCTCGAAGTGCGCTTCCCTCGGCTTGTCCTTACTGCTTTGTCCATCATCTTTCGGACACTCTATTCTTCATTAGATCTGAAACCATCAAGGTAAGTCATATGTATATCCTGCAAACCCCCACAACTCAAATACACATATTAAATAGAAGGGTAAACATAACTTAAATCCTTTGTCCAAATATGAAAAATATGACCGGACCCTCAGGATTACTTCCAACATAGTATACAACTATTTCACCAAATATAGTAATATAATATTAATTATATTATAAATTTTATTACATTACAAACTTAATTATATTATCCTTAACCAAATGCAACCTAAATTGCATGCATAGTAAAGTATCTTCATCCTATATGAGTTATTTAAGAGGATCTTGAAACACCTACTCCTATGAGAGAAGGCTTTCAAATGGGAAAAAGAAAAACCCTGAAGATCGATAAGAAAGGATGTGGGCAGTCAATAATGAGAAGTAATTAACTAATTAACTTACAAATTTCATCTCGCAACCTCAACAAATCACAGAGCTATCAGACTAAATTTGCCATGATAAACAAACTATATATTGCAGATGATAAATACATGTGCTATGGAAACATTTCCGGTGAAAAAAGAAATAAAGAAATCATCGCCAATGATAAAAAGCCGTGCATTAATTGATTAAATCAGAATTTGCAACGCTCACGTAATGTGTTGCGGTTGGAATTCAACCATTAATTGCTGGATCGGATCCGAAGGCAAGTATTATCTAGGTTGATAGTTGGTTTGGTCCTCTGTCACAGTATCCCAAGGGTCACGGACAGGCCTTCACATTAGACTTAATCATGATTCAAAATGGATGGTTTAACAGTTTAAAATTATAAATTTAATTGTTTTTAAGGATCAATCCTTAATTTTAACCATCTACAATGGTTATAATTTATGGTTCAAAATCATACGATTCATATACAGTACACCATAGTTCACTAATATTCAAGATTATTATATTATTTTTTTAAAAAATTATAAATTAATAAAATTATTTGATACGTTGGACTTATTAAGAATAATTATATAATAAAAAATATTAATTATTTATTAAATAATTAATTAATATATTAAAATATTAATAGCAGTAATCTACCTTAGTTTGAATTTTTACATCAATAAATTAGTTTTTAAGAAATTTAAAAAACACTGACACAAATTAAAAAAAAAAAAAACACTGTCGTCTACTTACCCTAAGTTTTTAATATTATGGATAATTTAATAAAAGATTGATTATTAATTTTATCATCTGATGGAATTATAATTTTTCTTTAAAAGATTACAAGAATTAATTTATCATATAAGATGCTGGATACATGCATGACAGTGTACATATTAATGGGAGATGTTTTAAGTATACTGCGATCAAATTAAAAATAATTAAATATTAAATTATTCGGCTTTTAATACTTTTAATAATAATTTTATATCTCAGTGTTTATGAAATTATAGATTTTAAATACATGAGAATTGATTTGCAATGAGAAAATTGAATATAAGAAAAATCTATATAACTCCTTTTAATACTTTTAATAATAATTTTATATCTCAATGTTTATGAAATTAGAGATTGGAAATACATGAGAATTAATTTGTGATGAGAAAATTGAATATAAGAAAAATTTATAAACTTTACCAATGGAAATTTTTATTCCGTCGAAGAATAATATCATTTCCGTCAGTAAATTTTGCTTCTAATGTAATAACTTTTGATGTCACAAATTCGATTGTTATTTTGTCAGTAATCTAAATTACCGATGGAATTATGACGAAAAATTCGATTGGTATTAGCTATAATTTTTTAGTGATATCACCCACAAATCATCCAACAAATACTTGAGCCATATAAGTTCACATGTAATTGAAGTCATGACTTGATACTCTGCTGAAGATTTTGAAGTAATTTGCTTCTTGGTTCTCTATGAAATAAGTGATCCCTCAAGGAAAATGCAATAATCGGTCATAGATCGTCTGGTGATTGAGCATCGAGCCCAATCGGTGTTGTAGAATCCCTTCTTTGGCGTAGTCCACCTTCCAAGGTAGATCCGTTATCTTAGCTGTTCTCATAATATCGGCCTACGGATATAGATGGAGGTTCATGCAGGTACACAGGGCATAGGCATATGGTGGGGTAAACTCCAGGTCGTCAGTTCCTGAGAATCAACTCCTGGCCATTACACTAGAGATGTCATGCACTCATGCGCTACGCCCTAGAGGCGGCGAAGTCCACCTTTAAAAAAAAAGATAGATTCACTGCCTTAGCGGCCCCCTAGTGCCGGCCAAGGGCGGAGCCACACTTAGGCTAGGGTGGGCTCCAGCCCTATTCATTTTTAAAAATTTACAAGTAAATTTTATTTCAGTCTCATCCTTATTTTATTTTAGCCCATATGGTCTATAATAATTTTAATTTGGTCTTTATTTCTCCCTGTTAAATTGCTAAAAATTTTAATTAAACCTAAATTTCTCCTTATTTGTTGCTTCATCTCCTTATGTGTACTACTCTATCTGTCGCACGAGCAGCCAGGGTCGCCGCCTTCCTTGTCCCTTCTCGCATGCGTCTAGTCATGACTTGACTAGCACCATTAAGGCAAACATTCTTCTTATTAGCACGCTATATCTGTGGGACATTGTCGTGGCCGCAGCCATGACCCTACTGTCACTACATTCCTCCTTAACCATCACGACATCACATTCATTGCTATCCTCAGTGATGGTTTTGTCATCGCTGCTCTCCTGTCACAAGCGACAATGACTCTGCCCCACAACTCAACCGTAACCATCGTCATCAGAACACTAACGCCGACGATCAGCCCCATGTGATTTTAAATCTTGGCTACGCCTTTAGTACCGACTCCACGGATATGAAAGGAGGTTCATGCAGGTACACAGGTCATAGACACATGGTGAGGTAACCCGCAGGTCGTCAGTTCCTGAGAATCGACCCCTGGCCATTACGCCAGAGATGTCATGCGGCCACCGTCTGTACTACACCCTGGGGCACTAAGACCACCTTGAACAACATCTAAATGACGTTTTCTTGTGACAAAAGGTGATGCACTCACCTTAGGTGCCCCCTCCACGCTTGCCCTAATTTAGAAGGAAAGTAAATCATGATGATCGTAATCTGTTATGATGACAGGAATTTTATTCCTCAGATGAATTTTGCTATGGTAATTAATCTACTATTGGAGTACCAACTCAGTGACCATAGGAATTCTTACATAAATTGATTTAGAATGTGAACTGCATAAATTATCTCTGGTCATGTAATGGTGAATTAAATTAGCCGTCCCACTGTCGCAAATGAATTATTTAATGGCTCTCCTTCCATGGGCAGGAGTTTGACGTTTTCTTCTATAGGTGTAGACAATGATTTGGCCCCAAGTAAACCTGCTTCATCTAGAATGACAATAATGTACTTTCATTGAGATATCAAAATACCATCGATAAACCAAACAATTTCAATACCAGGGAAATATTGTAATTGTCCAAGGTCCTTGATACGAAATTTGGAGTGGAGAAACTTCTTGAAGAAATGATTACTTGTTATCATTGCTTGCTATGATCATGTCATCCACATAGATAATTACTTCTACGAAGGAATTACCAGAAATCTTTGTAAGTAGTCGACCTTAGATCAAAGAAAACCAACTTGCTGAATGCTTTCAAAAAATTTGTGAAATCAACTCCATGAGGCTTGTTTAATGTCATATAATGATTTGTTGAGTCAGACATAACATAGGTGTCTCCCCCTTCGATGAAAATTGGGAGGTAGTTGCATGTATACTTCTTCAAGTAAATCACTATAAAGAAAAGCATTATGAACATCCATTTGGTAAAGTGACCAATTATGAATAGCAACAACATCAAGTAAATTATTAATTAGACCAAAAATTAGATAGACGTAATCAATTTGCAGCTAGTGTCAATCGATTAACACGAGTTGTAATCAATTGATAATTGAAATCAATCGATTGTGTTTAGCTAAAATGGTCTGATTTCAGTTGTTTAAGCCGCAGTTTGATCATTTAACTATTCCTAATCCTATGAAATGTTTGGATAAATATTTAAGGATAATTTTCTTGATAAAAATGAGAAAGGAATAATTAAAGGGGATAAATTTAGAGTCAAGGATAAGGTTTAGATTCAAGGTTGAATTTTTAATCTCATGACTTCAATTTTAAAATTTCCTAAAGGTTTAGGAACTCAAAACCATTATTGGTGCAATGGTTAAGGATTGAGCATTGTTTTGAGGGGGAAGACCACCTTAAAAGACATGCTTTGAATATGGAAGAAGAAATTTTAAAGGATAATGGTTGAATGCTCAAGGTGAAGTATTCGATACAATGAAAAGTATAAAACCTTCATCAGGATGTTTGAAGGTTAAGAAGAATGAATTTTGGGAGAAGATTTTTAATGTGTACTAAAGGGGGAGAATGTGGAGTTTAAGTTAGGAAACCCTCATTTATGCTTTGACATGGGATAAAGAAGGAAGTTGGGCTAATATGGGTTAACCTAACTTAATCATATTTTCAAATATCCAAAAAGAGAAATTGTTGGCGCAATTGTCCTCCGGTCAAAGTTGACTAGTTTGACTAAGTTTGGATTAGTCCGATCTTGAATTTTGATTTTGACAATGTGTGAGAGAAAAGTCAAGTAGGTTAAGGGAGGAGCGGATACTTGATTGGAAAAGTTCTAACTAGAGGTTAGACAATAGAAAGTCCTAACTGGAGGTTAGGCAAGGAAGTAAAAGTCCTAACTAGCGGTTAGGCAAAAAAGGAAAAGTCCTAACTAAAGGTTAGGCAAGGAAGAAAAAGTCTTAATTGATGTTAGCTAGGTTAGAGAAACTCCTAACTGAGGTTAGGTAGGTGAGATGTCTACCAAGTAACTAGTCTTAACTAGAGGTTAGGCAAGGGCAAATACAATGGGAAGTTGACAAGAGAAAAGTCCAAGTGGGTCAAAGGTTGACTGAATACTTGGTGATTGAAGGTCCAACAAAAAATTGGCAATCGAAAGTTTAAGTGGGTCAAGGAGGACCAGATACTTGGTGGAGAAGCCCTAGCAGATCAAGAGTGACTGAATACTAGGTAACGGGAAGTCCAACAAGTCACGATTGACTTTAGTATTGGGCAAAAGAATCCTAAACTCGAATCAGAGCTTAGGGTTGGACAATCGATAAGAGTAATTGGTTGATCCAAACCAATTGATTAGTGCAATCGATTGAAGGCCTTATTCAAGAGCACAATATATCCCGGAATCAATTGGTAATTGATTGGCCAATTTCTCGTGACATCATAGAAGGTGCTGGAATCGATTGAGGCAATCAATTTAGCAGGGTTCAATGGATTAGGCTAATCCACTGAAGTGATTTTCGTGAGAACAAAAGCTTCTGCATCTATTGGGTCAATCGATTAGAAGCTGTCAATCAATTGGTATGACTCGCTAATCAATTGGATGGGCAAAAAAAGTCATTCTATAGGTATGAATGGTCGATTTAATGTGACAATCAATTGGGGGTAAGACTAATAAATTGGGAAGCATTTTCTAGCCTAAGAGAAATCCTACAAAAGGAGATTTTGCGATGCTTTGCAGCAATCGATTCT
>JBBMJZ010413101.1:264622-283320 GCA_037833815.1 Zingiber zerumbet | reverse complement strand
TCAGTTACACTCGTTCATAAAAGGAAAGACCAATGATGCTTAATATGTGGTCTCCTTTTAAGCGGGTCGTGTCCAGTATACCTCTAAACTCAAGGCACCCCCAAGTACAACTTGGATATCCATCCCTTGGTTTATCTCGATCTAGTCATATTGAGTGTTGATCTAAATATCCATATCCCTTCTAAATATCTATTCGATCAAGGACTATTTTAAGATTAATATACTCATTAATCCATGAAACTTTATCACTAATTATATACGTACAGAAAACTAAATGATTAACGATAAATACTTGCCTTGATGAAATAATTATCCATAAAATACATAAACAGTGTCTTGGCATATAAGTGCACACATTAAGAGACTTCACATACATTATTAATTGTTATGAATGTAAATTTAATGGACAATTGTGTTGGTGCAATCGACCTCTAGAATTTTGATGTTTACTTGACAATATGTTTAATAGAGACTAGTAAGAGTGAGAAGTCTACCGAGTGACTAATCATAACTGGAGGTTAGGTAAGGGAAAGACTTAACTACGGTTAGGTAAGGAAAAGTTCTAACTGGATTAGGCAGGTAAAAAATCCTAACTAGATGTTAGGCAAGGGTGAATAGTGTACCAAGTGACTAGCAAGTCTAAGCAGGTCAAGGTGACTAGATATTTGGCAAGAGAAAACCTCTAAAGGAGGTAATCCTAAGTAATGGGAAGTCTTAGAGGAGTGAACTCCAAACAAGTATGACCGAAAGATTTTCGATCGACCGGACGAGAGAATCTTAAATGCTGCTAGCACTGCTTTACTATTTTATATCTGTTGTGCTAACTCAATATTGCAGGAAAGTCTTAGTCGATCAAATTGATCAGATACTAAGAAGGACTAGAGAAAGTTTAAATAGGTTTGAAGGACCAAATGTTTGACGGATAAGTTGAGGGTAAACTTATGAAATGGAGTAGTGAGGTTGTGTTCTAATCAGAACAAACCTTAGTTGATGATCTGCCTGAAGAAACCAAAGAATGTTTCTAAGTTGAGATCAAGATAGTCTTAACTATCATATTCATGTATCTTTATTGTCTATCTATGTTTTACATTATCATTATTTGTATTTGATCCGGCGAATGATTAATAGGCGCCATGTGGATAAGAAAAGTTTGTGAAAACTGCTAAGGTGGTTCTAACAGAGGAAAGTTTAGGACCTCCCAGTCTATCGGGCCTCTCGGCCCCTGACTATCGGGCCTCTCGTGCCTCCCAACCCGAACTCTCGAGTCTTCCGGCCTCTTGAGTCTCCCAGTCTTTGACTCTCAGGCCTCCCGGCCTCCTAGCCCCGACTCTCAGGGCTCATAGCCTCTCGGGTCTCCCAGATCCTTAACCTCCCGGCTCTCAACTCTTGGGTCACTACCCGTTTGGCTTCTCGGCCTCTTGGTGACACAGAACGCAGGACCATTATAGGAAAATATCACATAAATTTCAGATTATTTTAGGAAAAAGTAATGGCATGAACAAGTCTTGCATTATTTAAAAAATTAAGCAATGACAACATGGAAAAGGGAATAGAAGGAAAAAGTCTATGATCTCCTTATAAAAGCTAATCTTTTCTGGTATCCAGGTACATATACACACTTACATACATTAAAATCCTAATATTCATCTTCTTCACCCTCTAACTTGAGCATCGAAGTAGTTGTGTCGGGGAACCCCTGACTATCATTCTAACCCTCTTCTTCTTATTTGTCTTCACCCAGGCTCCTAATCACATCATCGTCCTTGTTGTTACTCGAATATTGGCAATTAAGTTGGCAACATAGCCAACTCATTGGTAATTCACTCGTCAACATTCACGTGCAGGATTAGTATTGTTTTTATGCTAACTTTGTTTTATAGAAAATCAAAAGTTGTCATTGACCGAGGGGTTCAGCCGAATGAACAGGGAGGTTCAGTGGACTGATCTAAAAGGATAAGCACAGGCAAGATTCAAGATTCGGCAAAGAAGCAAACAGGGTTTAGTCAACTAATAAGGGTGATCAGTCGATTGAATCATATTTGGTAAGAGATATCAAATTTGATCAGATCATGCAAGAAAGAAAATCAGAGGTTTTGTCAACGAATAAAGTTAATCAGTCGACTGAACAACGTGATTTACGGGATCGAGTGGATCAAATTGGAGCAAACAAGAAAGGGTGCAGAGATCAGTCCATGGATAGAAGGTTCCATCGACGGAAAGTATCAATCGATGAAACTATTTTTAGTCTATCAAACGATGTTTATAAAAGAAGGCCTCGAGGTCAGATTAGAACAATAATCCAACTAACTCACTTTGTGCTCTATCTCGTCTTTACTGTTGCTCATGCAAGCTTCAACTATTATGATGCTCTGACAACCTACGCTTCATTTAGTTCATTTGTTATCGGTATATTTGCATTTACTATAGATCTCATACTTGTACCAATTTGCTTTTTCTCCGAAAGTTTTTCAGAGAAAAGAACTATATTAATTAAATTGCTCATTAGAAGTGATCAAGAATCATAAGTCTTAGAGTAATAGTTAATAGACTACAAACTAAGTAAAACCGATCGTGTTCTCTCACTTACATAAAGATTGATTAAATGAGATCAAATAGAGACAGGTTAGAGATTAATTAAATGAGTAGATATAAAGAGCATCTAGTATTAGTTATATTGTGGAGGAATTAAATGAGTAATTAAACTTTTGATTTCAGTCAAATTTCATTTTATTCCCTTGCTATCTCCATCGGAACAGAAATAGTTTCTCCACATGATTTTAGTTGAGAAGTAATTTGAAATAAGGTCAAATTATATTCACTCACATATTTAAAATCTTACAAATGCAAGTGCATCCAATCAAACTGAGCTTTTAGGAGGATGATTGTTCTTAGATAATCATATCTCTCTTTCAAATTTTTCCAAAGAACAAGTGGGCCCTTCAGGGTGAGATATTCAATTTTCAAAGCCTCGTGAAGATGATAGTGAAGGAAGATCATTGCTTTGGCCTTTTCTTGGTCGAACGTCGTGTTTTTTTAATGGTATTTCCAAGACCATTGACAGCAAGGTGAATTTCAGCGTCTAATATCTATGAGAAATAGTTCTTTCAGGTGATGTCAAGAGCCATGAACTCCAATTTCATGAGGTTCAACATGATAACTCAAAGAAATATTCGTGATGGCTTTGGAAACAAAATGAATGAAAGTTTTTGAAATTACTGTTGACTACCTGAAGCAACTTAACTTTCTCGGACGGGAAGAGTTTCATGCTAATAATGTATTATAAAACTAAGAGCATAACAACGAGAGAGCGATAGATGAACATATGGGGAGATATTTATTTGATTTTTAATCAAGTATATTTCAATAACTTTATGCATGCCCTATTTATAGGACTAAAAATATAAATAATACATTCATGAAGAGAAGATGAAGTGATAGGTCTCTTAACATTAAAGGAGAAGATGAAAAACTAAAATTTATGATCATTAATTGAGGTAAGATGAAAAACTAAAGTTTCGATCGTTAATCGAGGTAAGATGAAAGGATAGATTTTCAATCATAATAGCATGCACTTATATTCTTCACTAGGTAAGATGAAAGGATAGATCTTCAATCATAATAGCATCCATTTATATTCTTCACAAGCATCTGGTATTAGTTATATTGTGGAGGAATTAAATAAGTATTTAAGCTTCTGATTTCAGTCAAATTTTATTTTATTCACTTGCTAATAATAATAATAATAATAATAATTTCAGACATGTAAACTAAAAGAAGAGCCCAGTTCTTCCTCCTACATGAAGTTGTGCATGTTATGGCTTAGTTGACAATCAGAAATGATGGATCATCATCTCGAATGGTGCTTCGCTATAGCTCATTTATTTTGGTTGAATAGGAAGAAAGGGAAAACAGGGAGAAAGGCTGATCATTTTTCGCAAAATTAAAGCTTATTCATTCCCCTCCCTTTTTGTTGCCTCCTCTGTATGATTCGAAAGCATGGTGCAAGTAGGTAGGGGCAATCCAATAAACCGACCGGAATATAGAGCATAAAACAGACATCTATTCTCATCTTTCTTGAGCAAGCTTTGTTGGCACATTCAACTCTTGTTCAGTGGGACGACTCTGCCAACATCTTGCGGTGAGGAGAGGACTCAAGGCGACCACTGGTCAGGGACTGTAAGGAAGTAATTGGACATGGCTTTTCTGAATCTTTTCTTGTACTGCAACGGCGATATAACAGTCGGAGGTGCATTTTTCAGGCCGCCGAGGATTCCTGAGGCCTTCACCCATGTTTCGAGCTGCTTGTCCCATGTATATTGCCGCATGTAATCTATTATTCCAATAACAAGCTCCTTCTTTGTCTCATCAATGCCAGCAAGCAAGGAGTAATCCATGACATCGATAGCCTGCAAGGCATGTGGAGATAGTATTTAGAAAATTTGAATGAAGAGAAAAAGATAACGTAAAGATTAAAAACAAGATATACACTATCAGAAAGAGTATTTTATACATGAGGTATTTCTGGTTAGTTTTTCCATTTTCAATAGTGACAAGAATAATAAATAAAAAGATAATCTTAATGAAGTATCAAACAAGAATCCTGCAATATCCAACTGTTTGAATTTCACAGAGAAGATGCTTATCCATGAGCTGCTGAACTTGTTTTCGTATAAAGAGATGAGATCCAGCAGTATGCCAAATGTGTATTGAAGATTCATGCATGCCATGAATCCTGTCAGATGAAGATTAAATAATGTTCCTTGGATCTGAACTAGTTTCTCCATAAGTCCATAAATATGTATTCATTAACCATTGGGAATTGGACTTTGATACGACTAGAATTAAAATAGACATCAGTACTAGATATGGATACATCTTGATTTCCCTCACAATAAAAGCATATTCTAGTCTCTTTCTGTTTTGGACAATACCATCCAAAAAGAACTCTATTTCAATTATTTTTATCACAATTATATTGATATGCAACAAAATGACACTTATCCGTTACAACGTTGTATGCCATTTGTCAATGGTCAGAGTGATATGTTTTGATTGTGTCAACTGATACTGACCGACACTTAAAACTATAATCAATAGTATCCTCCCTCCCCAATTTTACCAAGAGAAAAATTAATATAATCACAGTGAATTAAACAAAAAATAGAGCAAGAATTGAGCTCAATTTGAGTCCAAAATCATCCCTAATTAGTAAAACTCTAATTCTATTCATTGAGCTAATTGAAACTTTGTCGAACAGAAATTCAAATCATTAAACCTAATTTACGTCTAATTCCAACTAATTGATGAAGTAAGCATGCATTTGAATTTAATTAAAGGCTTAGATACTTCAATGACTATATAACAAAGCTATGTAATTGTCTAAAATTATTACATTGAGGAAGAATAAACCTTTTCAAGTTGCATTTATGCAATATCAATTCAATTTACTGACATTGATATATTTTTATTTGTGCAAGTAAATAGGTCGAGTAGGAGGAGAACAGAGAGGTGAAAAATGATCCTTGTGACCAACAAGATATTACCCATGTCGAACTATACCACGTGTTAATACAAGTTGGCATTGATATTATACTGTTCAAGACGAGCACGGATCCTCTGGACCACAAAGTATGATCCAGAGGATGGACCAGCTCACTCATAGGTGAAATTCCATGGACCCCATCTGCTATACAGGTGGGATCCATCCATGGAATCCCACCTATGAATCACCTCTGGTCCAGGAGCAGACCAAGGGTTGCGGTCTAGAGGATCTGGACTGGTTCAGGACATAGGTCAAAACCAATACAAACTCTAAATTTTATTCCTTTAAAATAGCCACTATTCAAAACATTGCTTAGATACACGGTAATATGTCCTCAAATTGGAGACATTTTCGTATGCCTAGTTAATAATAAATATAGTGCATAAAACTACTCAAATTTGGGTCATTTTTTACAAGTCACATCAATAATATAGCATCCTAACTCACAAAAAGATTTGATTGTCACTAATCAATTTGACAACTACAGAATAGGAAATGAGGGAAGAGTGAAAGGAGGCTATGGGTCAGAGAGAACGTACAGAATTGATGTTATAAGTTCACAGCTATGAAACAGATAAGTCAACTAATACATGTACTTTGTCATCATAATTTACATGTTAATTTGTGCACTATCATAAAACAGCAAAAAGGAATGAAGAAAAGAAAGGATGATAGAAGTTTCCCATATTCCCATAGAGCAAGCGAATGAAGAAAAGAAAGGATGATAGAAGTTTCCTATATCCTTTCATGGGAATAGGAAGGTGATTACTGATAATGCAACGAGGTATTTGGTATAAATCCATAACCAAGTGGATCCTGACCTCCAGTAAACTATATTCATATTAGCACTTCATCACACTAGAAAATCAAATGCTTCCTGAGGTCTAGTACTATTTTTAATCATACAAGTGCTAAAAGTTTCTTGTGTGTATGTGAATGTGAATATTTAAGTTAACCTCATATATAATAGAAGGCAGCCAAATCCAAATAAACAAGTGAAATTAACTTATAATTTATAGGTTAAGGATTAAGCGCTGTGAAAAACATGGACCACCATACACCCAAATGTCCAATGATAACACTAATAATATAATCACAGAACTAATGCACGAAAATCTAACCTTGAAAAAATTAATTGAAGCCATTCATATGAAATCATTACAGTGCAGTGAAGTGCAGGCTAAGCCAAACACTAGCAAAATTTCCAAAAAAAACTAATCTTTTGAAAAATTAAAAGCAGAATGCAAAAATCAATGTATCCCAATGAGAGACAAATTAGCAAAAGTGTCATCATAGGCATTAACAAAGACAACCTATTATGATTTCAAGTTTTGATACAATGTGAACCGGTTCTCAAGATAAAAGATATATAAAGTATTTTAATTGAAATTCAATAATATGAAGTTATATACTACAATGAATAAAATATATCATAATGTATAAAAGGAATAAACTTCTTACTCCCAAGAAAGAGGTATCATTCCAGACTGCACGTTCCAATTTTCTTTTTGCCTTGCTTCCTATAAATATTGGTTTTGCCTCTAATAGATTCAAATCTAGTAGAACTGTATTGTTTCCTGAGGTATCAGGGTTATAACGAGAGCGGACTGAACCTTTGAGATCATAAATTCTTGAAACACTCCTATTAAAGAACAGATTCTCCATTACCATGACATCAATTTTCATTTCCCTTCCACCTTTGAAATGCTTAACAGAAACCTGATGCATGTATGAAACAACCATAAATAGTGATGATTTACTCATACAACAATGTTAATTGATGTATAACAGTAGCAGACTAGCAGTTACTAACCTGATAAATACCAAGGACTTTGGCAAGGCTGGTTGGGCTACCAGTAGTTATAGATTGTGTTAAATATTTGAAATATTGTGAAGCAAAATCTTCAAAAGATTCCAACTCTGTTTTTGTGATTTGCTTTATGATCAATCTCTCATCTAGTGACTTGGCAAAATAAACATTGCTTTTACCACCTTGTGCACTCCACCTCTTGCAGCGGCTTAAGGAGCGCATGTAATCCAATTCACTTGGGCAACATAACTTCCTCAATGCATGAAACTGTTTTGTGAAGTAATATGTAACAGAAAAGTTTGCTTTGTCTGAAGGTATGGAATATTCATCATCAAAAGAAACTCTGAAATGTGTTTCCTTAGAATCTAATACCTGAGAAACTTGAGGCTCTTCAGGTCCATCAGAATGATGAGATACTAAACTTGTTCCATCTGCATAGTTGCTGCCATGGTTACCAAAACTACTAGTTTTCCTCATACTGAAGTCCTCTATCTCATCCAAACAAGATGTTATATAGTCACCATATTGTTGGGTGGTCATAGCATAGGATATGATGCTGGAGGGTTCATCATCATAGACTGCAATAACAGTATTGTCAAGAACACTTTGTGGTAAAAGTAAACGTGCTCCTGCAGCCATCTTATCCATAATTGATGTAATATGTATAAGCGTGTGATTAAGAAGATTATCCAATCTCGGAACCGGAGAACTTTGTGAGTAGGCTCTTCTCATTCTTATAAGTGAATCACGTGTCATGCTTGGAAAAACTCCAGAGGAATCATAGGATTTCATTGAACTTGAATGCAAAGAAGCAGGAAAGAAATCACCAATTACTCTCTTACGAAACCTTAAAGAAGAATCAAATGAATGGACTCTTAATGGGGAATTAACCCTCCTGTAGGATGGAGTATCCTTTAAAAGACCACTTTTATCAGCTTCTGAACCACCTTTGGGTTGATCTATCAGTACCTGACCAGAACCACTCCATGCCAAATCAATTTTAACTGATAGGGTAGATGTGGGTAAAGTTGAGTTCTCTAAAACTGTACTTCCACTGTCACTAAACACTGGTGTCTCATCTTCAAATTGACTAGAGACAAAGTTAAAACCTGATGAACCTACATAACCCTCTATGGATTCAATGGACAAGTCCATTTCAACAATGTTGTTTGTATTACAGTCCAAAACCTCCAAGCTAAGATCCTCATTCTTCTTCTTCTGAAAACTTGACTTTTCAACTGTACCTGAAAAGGATGACTTCGCAACAGCTTCTCCAGGTGAGTTACTAAATGATTCATTCTTCCAAGATATTTCTTCCCTCAAATCACTCAGATCGCTTATAGAGGAAAAGTTTGCAAATTGTGAACCAGTCAAAGTACAATTTTTCTCCTTGGACAACAAATCCAGTAAATAGAGTTTACGATCCCATCTGTATGAATCAAGTAGAAGTGCACGTCTCAACCTATTAAGCTCTAAGATGTCAAATGTTTCCTGAAGGGGTTTATTTCCAAATGCAACTTGTTGAAGCACGACCTATGGGCACAAAAGAGAGATACTTTTCTTATCATACGGTTTCTCCCTCGAGAAATAAATTCAGATAGACCAGCAAAGAATATTCTGAAGTTGCAGGAGCACTTACGTCATAGTCATATCTGTCTTCATTAATTAAATTCTTCAACTTGTTAATATGTCTCTGAATGCTTGCTTTCAAGGGTTCATTCTCAGATATTGTGATCTTCCTCTCAATTGTATGAAGCACATCAGATATCTTATCATGCAAAATTTTTATTTTACTAGATAACTGAGGGAAGAAAATTAAAACATGTTATCATCACACCTAATATTAATCTAAACAAACCTGTCAAGCAATGTAAAATAGTTTACCAAAAGTGCCTCGTCTTTCAACCATATCTGCTTAACATGGCACTTGAAATCCAGAATTGATGGTGGTAAGCAAACAGATAAGATATCTACAGGGGAATAATGAAAGAAGGCAACCATGTTGCCAAACCTGCCACATACAAGGAAAATGGTCTGAACTTTGCATCAAGAGTCGAATGAATTAGAGGTTGAATCAAACAAATTTTATTTTATCAAATACCCATAAAAACGAAGGCAATCTCTTTGAAGTGAGTGACCACAACTTGCAATACGGTTAGCAGTTGCATGGCTTGAGAAGCTAAGTTCCAAGAATTTCCCAAAAGAGAGCCCCCATGCAGCATCTGACATGATGACTCTCCGCGCAGCTGGTGGAACTCCATCCTCATCTCTTTTGCACTTAAGGCATCTGTGCCACATCCATATCCTTCCATCATGTTCACCGGGTAATTTTACAGAAGGAAGTCGTCTGACCATGATAGTAAGGCTGCCATGTGGGTGAGTATAACACCGAACGTGGGCTTCTGTTGGCTCTTTACAAGACAGACAACAATATGTCTGATCAAAAACAGAGAGATTACAACCATCAGGTAATGAAAAGAAACAGGAAAACATATAACAGAGTTCTACATATTCCTTCAGCTAAATAACTCACCTCATCAAACAAATCATCACGGAGATATCTACCAAGTGGCTTATCAAAACTACCATAAAACTTGATTCGGAAAAGATGGAATCGCTCACAAACTCGGCTTTTTCTTATACAAGTGCTTGATAAGGAAACCAATATGCTATGGTGGTTATCAGCGGTGGAAAAGTAATGTCCAGGAACTTCATTCTCGAGAGCAATATCCGATTTATTATGTTGATCTTCTGGTCTAAGAAGCCAATCATTAGAAAGGTAGCTTCTTCCTTTAACTGATTGTTCAGGTATCACACCTTGGTGAT
Organism: Zingiber zerumbet; assembly: GCA_037833815.1. NCBI lineage: Eukaryota > Viridiplantae > Streptophyta > Magnoliopsida > Zingiberales > Zingiberaceae > Zingiber > Zingiber zerumbet. The sequence continues at coordinate 273,142 of JBBMJZ010413101.1, read as the reverse complement.
TGCTAGCATTGGTAAATAAAAGTGAAATATAAGTAGGTTCCTTGCAAGAGAAACAAGTTTTTGTCCCCCTTGGCCCACAAAGGAAAACATGGGGAGAGGATCTGAAAAAGGTACCATTTTGCTCAGGACATGGATTAGAAAAACCATTCATGTCAGGAATGTTAGTTAACTCAAACAAGGAATTAGAATTTTGTGGATCTGAAATATGCTCAACTATTTCTTTGTTTGAATGGATGACATCCAAAGATGAAGACGCACTCTCTATGCCAACTTTGGTGCATGACCTATCATTTTGATGATTATTACTGACAGTTTCGTCAGAAGCAGTCACACTGGAAACTGTTGAGTGAAATTGATCAGCCTCAGTAAGTTTCTTAGGCAACTCAATTGGCACTATAGGAAATTTAGGCAGGGAAGCACCCTCGTCTACTAGGAATGATCTCTCTAATGATAGATGATAAGCTGCAAAACTTGCATACTGGATAACATGCTTTAGCTTCTTCAATTCTTCATGGCATGCACCCCTTAAAAGAACCTATAAATAAGCAGAGAAGAATTGAATTATGATAGAATAAGTAAGAACCTTTTCACATTATTAATGTTGAATGATAACTTATTTTTTCCAAATCCAGATTAACACATATAATAAGACTTCCTTTTCATGTTATTATTGTACAGCAAAGATAAGAAATATATATCTCTCAAGTCTAGGTTAGGGCATATAAAATCCCATAAATTTTACAGATTAGCTTAATCATATAAGCACAATTATACAAAAAATTACCTTATAATAATTGTTTTTAAAAAAAACAATCTCTGATAGTCTGACCTCGAGTATCTGGACTTAGAAAACAGAAGGAACATAGAGATACCAACAGGGACTCGAAGAAGTCTTGGAAGAGAAATTAACATAACCAGACCCAAGTGAATCTCTAAAGCTTAAGCTCAAGTATTTAAAGATATTGAAAAGCTAAAATATTACAGGTTGCATGAATGATGCAAATTCGAAAAAACAACTAAAAGCCAACTACATAAATGCTTGTTGATGAGAATAGCCTTACACCAGGAATAATATTTTCATAGTACCATTACGGCTCAAATTCCATTCATGGCAATACTACTGCAAGAAGAAAATAAGCATAATTATTTAGAAAAGAGATAACACTAATAGGTGGATCTGCATTTATTTTCCTTTTTTTGACCAATTGAAACAAAAAACTTAGGCAAGAAAGTACAAAATATTTTTAGCCATTGAATGGTTGAAATATAAATAAGAATTCATGAATTTAAGTATAATGCCAAGGGAAAAAAAAATATGAGCAAACATAACCAATTAACAATAAGTTCTTTTATAATAATCCACCAGATGGAGGAATCCTCAAATATTACATGTTTGAAGCAAGTGGCCAAAGTGGTTAAGTTGTTGACTGTCATACACCTATCATGGTTTGTGCTGAACAGAACTATCGTCACATGAAACCAATTGACATGTTCATGACCTCCATTTGAATTTGACACTCTATTGAGGCAAGGTCCAACTCCAAATTTATACTAAAAATAATACCTAACAGGCTATAATGTAACATTAGACTGATCCTAGAAAGTCACTGCCGGTATGGTTTCATATGTTGCATAAGGTTCAATTTGATTTGGATTTCAATGTCACAATCTAATCGGAGAACAAACCAATCAGTTAACATGCCTAAATCATTTTCCAATGGTTCAAAAGACATACTTCTCATAACCATGTGTGCATAGTCAGAAACACTTCCCAGGTTATTGCTTCCAGAAGAACAATTAAAGATACATCCAACTTCGACAGTATTGCTAACACGATAAGTATCGAAGCCAATTTGAAACATTTAATTTCCTAGCCATTCAAAGAAATACAAGCTTGTACAAGGATTCTATCCTATTTAACATGCAATTGTCGTGGCAACTACCCAAATTCCAATGGTTTGCATCCATGAATTAAGCCATGAATACCAATTAAATATGTATAATAACACTTCATTGTGTAACGAATTTGAATACTTTTCATATTTTTGTTTGTGAAGTCAAAGCTTATATATATCCATAGCAAAAATGAAAAGCTATGCAAATAAATGATGACTTTCTATGGTTAAGTGCAACCAAATGAGAGTGGCTTGACAAAGGAACATAGATGAAATATAACATGTTCAATTAATACTGATAATCACAATAAATTCATCATTACCGTGCACCCTAAACGCGATGGACAACCTTCAAAAAACATCAATGTTTTGCTAGGCTTCTTTTCACGTTTAGAAGATGAGAACTCTTCATACACCTTTTCTATCCGAAACATTTCACAAAGCCCTAACCTTGCTGAAGAAACACCATCTATAGACGGAACAATTTGAGCACCTGTACACCGTGATATCCTCTCTAATAATGGTTTCTTGACGTTTAGCACTAAAGATACCTCTTTTCTTTCAAAAAGATATTCTTGAGTATATGAGGAAGCATTTTTCTCAACAAGAAGCACGTTGGGACGAAGTGCCTCTATCTTAGAAAGCATTGTGTTCATGTAATTGGTTTCCTGCATTTGAGTTTAAAATGAGAAATGAAAACAAGAATATAGATGAATATTACAGTCCAATCCTACAACCTTCTCAAGAACAGACACAATTGAGGCCAACTCATTTGGCGCCTTTTGATACTCCAGTGCACCTCCCAAAAGAAGTAACCTAGGGTTTCTATGCAGTGAAATCATACGTTTGTGCTTTACATTCTTTGTACAAACCACTCCCTTAACTAAGGTACTGTAAAATAATGACCAAACATTAATCTCTCAGTTCTAAAAGAAAAGTATATTATAAACTACACTTAAATAGCAAAATAGCATACCTATCACTTGGACTCCCTGATGCGATACACTTGACTTTAACATAATCACCTGGATCCATGCTACCACCATGGCTAGTGTCTGGTTTGATGAAATTAGCAGCTTGCCATGCCAATGAGGATATTACCTCCAACCAGCTTTGTCCCTTCTGATCACTTCCAGCACAAACACCTTCTCCCTTCAATAACTGGGATACGAGAGCTCTAAAATGTGCATGAACAACACTCTTCAAAGCCTCCTTGTGAGACTCATTGGCCTTCTCTCTAGTGTCGAGGTGATTACTACTGAAGCTAATAGTTTTAAGGAGCCTGGATGATTCATCATCATCCTCATCAATATATCCAAAGAAGTTAGTTTCATTATCATCCTGCTCATCAGCAGGGATAGGAGGGTAAAAGACACGATCATTCTCAAAATCACAATGTTCTGTAGCCTTTTGACTGTCTTGATCATGATATATCATTCCATTCTCAGAAATTGAATCACTGGTATTCTCCAATAAATCCTCAGAGTCTGCTCTGTGTTTGATGAACTGATGATCTGGAGAATCTTGACTAAACAGGAGAGTCTGTTGCAGGAGAGGGCTAGCCAGCTCCTGCTCAATGGACTCACATGGACTGTGAAAAGGACTTGAATTTGCTGACCTGAGGCTGTACAACTCATTTCCAGCAATGATACTCATAGAATCTATGTCGGAAGACTCTTGAGAGAATGCACTCATTGGCGTGGAAAATTGTTTCCCGTAGCCATCACCCTGGTCGTCTTTATAACTTCTGCAAGTATGAGCAAACAAAACAACACTTGACGACGTAAACGTATCAAGGATATCAACAGATGGGTGTGAGAATCGATGGAGATACCTGTACGTGGAGCAATGAAGTTGGTGCGAACAAGATAACTGTTGCAGCTCTACCAACTGGCTGAGCCTGTCAGTGCTAGATCTGGACGAGGGCGACTTAGGAGATATAAAAGGACCCGGGGTGCCATGCGACTGTGCTGCTTCCCAGGATCCATTGTCAACGTGAAAGCATAAGTTACAAAGAACCGGCTGCTGTTCAGTTCGATAGGAGGCCGTGGCAACAGCAAGCGCACACTTCCGGCAAAGCAACAGGCCACAGCCCCGGCATCGGAAGCCAAACCCGGGCGAACCCAAACACTCTCTAGACTCGCTGCACATGGAACGATCACCGGCGGGCGACATCAAGGATTCCGAGAACATGTCAGGAATAATGCTTGCCCAAGATCTGACCTTTTGTAACAGATCAAGAATCGGGTAATTAGCGACTCCCATAAACTGAAAATTCTAGCAGTTCCCCTTCCCTCCGAAACTCCACTCCTTTTGCTTTTTAGTCGGTCAAGATCTATCACAAACTCCAAACTGACGAGATAGACACCCAACCAAGAAACAAAAGTGGAGAGAGTGAGAAAAATAAAAAAAATAAAAAAGCGAACCTTCCAATCCCCTTGAAAAAACAAAAGACGATTGCCAAGCACGAAGCATAGAAACCAAAACCCGTAAAATCTACACCCTCCGGAAGAGACCAAAACTTTCTCTAACCGGCGACGTGGCGGTAATATGTACAATAGTGCTGAGGCGGAACAGAACGAACACAAACAGCATCCTGATTCCCCCAAAATATGTTCTCGCTGCACCGAAATTAGATCCGGACTCCCAGGAAAGAGCTCCAACCCGTCAGCCGATCCCCGATTGCTCCACGGAAACCCCACTCGGGCCTCTGACCATCAGAGAAAAAGGCTCGACCTTTGGAGCCGGAGCGAGCGGAGCACGCTAAATGAAGAAGAGGAGGAGGAGGAGGTCGCAAAGAAACGCGAGGTGTCAATATCTCTTAGAAGGGGGGCGGCAGGCAGCGGGCGACCATATCTCGGCGGCGAATCCCATCGTCGGCGACGGCAGCAATCTGCGCTTCTCGTGCGGAAGGCGACAGGAACTTTTTGGCGGATGGATTTATTTATACACCACCGAAAGCTTTCCCACTGCATTAAAAAATAAACACAAAATTTAAAATATTTATTTATTTATAAATAAATTAATTAAAGAAGTAAAAAGGTTTTGGATAATTTTGATTTTGGTTAGGCGTTCGCAGTCACGGCGACATGAAATAAGAACAAACGTTTAATAAAATGTTGAGGGTGAAAAAGAAAATACGCGGAATAAAAAAAAATCAATTTGCCTCCTAGAATATATCAACTTCAGCATTTCACCCTTCATATTTGGGAAACAAATTTTTATGTTAGGATTAAAATAAGTAAATAAATATGAGAGAATAGGATGAAGTCCAAAATTCCAAAGGGCGTCTTTCTTTTATTGCAAGTGTTTAAAAGAGGTTTTTTTTTATTTTTTATCTGAAGGATACTCTGTGTATTTTACTTTTTGAAATTATTTTTATTTTTACTTTATTATAATAGTTATCATATGATAGCTGCTACTTAATCAGAATAACTATGATTTCATTACTATTATAAATTTTATAATTATAGCAACTATGATAAAATATTACTACAATATAATATTAATGGTACCAATAAAAAATAATGTATATATACTATAGCAGTTATGAATCATAATTGATATAACATAATATTGATTTATGTTCACTAACATTGATTAGTATTTATCATACGTGAAGTGTTTATATTACAAAAGTTATGAATTATAATTGCTATAATGTTATTAGTGTTGATGAGAGTGTCAAGTGCTAGTATAATATAATATTAATTAATATTGCTAAAAATGAAGTGTTACTATAATATAATTTATTAATATTTATTACCATTGAAGTGTTCATATTATAACTGTTAAGGATGGATTTAGGAATTAATATTTGTCTGGATTTAAATTTAATATTATAAATTATATATATATAATTAAAAAATCATTATATTACATTATTGTATTATTCAATAAAACAACAATAAAAATGGAAGGAAAAAATTAAAAAAAATACTCTGTTTTTGAAAAAGAGAATAAGGCTAGGGTTGTCGCCGGTAAGTTGAAAAATTAAGTAGACGACTATTCAATTGAGAAGAGGGAGAAGAAAGGAAAGATGTTGTTAGAGAAAGAGAATAGAAAAACAACTCAATTATAGTTGGGGAGAAAAAAAAAGGACAAAGAAGAAAGAGATACGAAAAAGAAGTGTGATGGAGGTTTACGCATAAAATTGAATCATAAAATCGTAAGATTGTATATCATACTTTAAATCAATTTTAAAAGAAATATGATATATTCTTTTTTTATGGATCATTAAATATTTTAATCTAAATTATAATATATATATATATATATATATAACATTTTAATTTATGTAATCATAAACTACTCATAATTTTAAACTTCTAAACAACCAAATAGTTATCATGAAAACACAATATAAACATAAATTTAAATCTAAAGCTTAAGTCCAAAGATAAATAAAACATAAGATAACAAATTAATATAAATGATTCATAGACCAGTGTAAATCTAAAATCCTCCCAAAATAATATTATTTTATCTAAAATTGTTTCCTTTTATTAACGGCACAAAATCGATAAAATTATCTCAACAATCATATTTTTACAAGTTTAAATATGATTTTACGATTTTAATCTAATTTTACTTTAATATACAATTTTATCCTGATTTCATTAGGTAAACTCATGATTTTATGTGAGTTTACGAGTCTACTCGCTCTTTTGATAACATTAAGTGAGATTAAGTCTGTATATGTGGAAGAGAATATTAAAAAAAATATCATAACTCGTTTTAAATGGATTGAACATATTGCAACTATAACTTTTATAAAAAAAAGTCTTTTTTATAAGGAATGTTTCATTGACTATTTATATAAAAAAAAACAGTTTTTTTTTTTTGTTTTTTTACCGTATCTTTGCTATACGTACAGTTTACTAATCTGTCACTTCACTCCTTTTATTGTGTAAATTGTATTTACTTTCAAATTTTGTAGGGCTTCATAATTTATATTTAAATTAGCATGATTTTGAAGAATCCTCATTCTTATCAATACTATAGTAATTTGTCTATCAAAAATTGCTACATTTTTATCTAAAATATAATTATATTGTTAAATAAAAGATAATTTTTTAGGACTTTTTTTATGAACTTTAAACTCTAATAATATTTTGAAAAGGGAATTATAAATTAAAAGTGAAGTTTTAACTGTTACTCAACGAGTTTTACAACTTACAAAGTTTGAGACGAAAGTACAATTTACCATATGCTCAAGGCGAATTGAAAAGTTAACAAACGGTAGACTTTTAAAAATAATAATAATAATAATAAATAAACAAATAAATAAATAAATTGTGCAAAAAGGTGGGTTCCGCCGCCCAGCGGCCCCCTAGGCCTGGCCCCACAGGGATCCTAGGAGGAGATAATCAGCGGTGAATGCTGGCCCAGGTAAAGCGTGGTGTCTCCGGAATTTAACACAGCCGGCCTAGATTATTCATCCAGTGCGCGTCCGTGGACCTTCAACCCTATGACTTATTGTGCAAAGATGCCATACCTTAACCGGTTAATCCAGCCCGCAGGGACAATAAATAAATAAATTGGAAGATAGACAAGAGGACAGAGAGGGGGTTATATCATTAAATTATAACAAGGATTTTGTCCGGACACAGATAAATTAGATGAGGTAAATAGTTCCTCCCACTTGTTCGAACTTAATTTATAGTAAAAATTTAAAATGAAGAATTTTTATAATTCTAATACTTATATTTTAAGTAGTATCTATCTCTTTTAAAATAAATAATCTTAAAATTCACTCCTCAATCATAGCTTCATTATAAAACCTCATTTCCAAAGAAAGAGAAGTCTCGTACAATTTTAAATATGAGAAATATAATAAGAAAATAAGAACACAAAAATAAGATACAATCAAGAACAACTTTAACATTTACAATGAGAAATTTTACATTGCTTACTCTTTCTTGCTTTAGATTGCCTCTTGATAGATGGAAATACAACAACACTTTACTCTAAAACTCCTAAGAATCGATGTTAGTTGTCTGTGCTTCGAATCTTTGCGAAAACATCTTTTCTAGAGTTGACTTACATTTCCTACTCAATTAACCTTACCCCCCAATTGATTATCACGTCAGATTGACCATTCAAAACCTGCAGAATGACTCTTTTATACATGTCTAATCGATTGGTGAGTCATATCTATTGATTACCAGCTTCCAATCGATTAAGTCAATCTATTCCCAAGCTTCTGTTTAAGAGAGAAAAAGTTACCTACTTGATTGCTCAATTTATTCCCGTATTTTCTGTTCTCTTGTGAAAAAGGTCACAATTGATTAACCGAATCGATTGCTGAATTCTAAATCGATTGCCTCAATTGATTCAAAACTTTTCTGTTCGTGAAGAAAAACAACCTAATTGATTGCTCTAATCGATTTCAGATCATATTTTTCACAAAAACCTTCTCCCAATCGATCGGTGATGCTTGCTAATCTACTGGCTCTACTCAATTGATTAGGTAAATAAATTAGAGCAACAAAACATGAACTTTTGAGTTTAGGCTTTACTAATTGATTGGCGAATCCCACAAATTGATTGTTAACCCTAATTTCAACCTTTTCAATACTGAAATCACGTCTTACCTGATATTCGGTTAACTTCAACCTAATAT
>JBBMJZ010413101.1:172690-190399 GCA_037833815.1 Zingiber zerumbet | reverse complement strand
CTGCGGTAGAGGTCGTGGTAGGGGTTTTGCTCGAGGTCGAGGAAGAAGTAAAGACACCACTCCAGGTAAAGACCAAAGGTATGACAAAAGAAATATAAGATGTTATATTTGCAACAAATTTGGACATTATGCAACAGAATGTCGCTCTAACAATGTGCAAGGAAATGTTAATTACGCATCAAAAGAAGACAATGACAATGATGTAGTTTTGCTAGAAAGAAAGGATGGAGATTCCACAAACAAGAATTTGTGGTATTTAGACTCCGGGGCAAGCAATCATATGTGCAGGCATAAAGATATGTTTGCCGAGTTGGATGAAATCGTGAATGGACAAGTCTCATTTGGAGACGCGTCCAAAATTTAAGTAATAGGTGTTGGTAAGATTCTCATCAAACTTAAAGATGGATCTCACACATACATTACCAATGTTTATTATGTGCTTAACATGAAAACTAATATTATTAGTCTTGGACAATTGCTTGAGAAAGGTTTTAATATGCAACTAAAGGATGGTAGTCTTCGTTTGAGAAAGTAAAACAAACTTATTGCTCATATTTCTATGTCTAAAAATAGGATGTTTTCTCTTGATATTAAATATGTTACTGTAAAATGCTTAAGTGCATGCTTAAAGAATAATACATGGCTATGACATATGAGGTGCGAGCATGTGAACTTCAGAGCTTTAAAGCTTCTCTCAAGCAAAAGAATGGTGAATGGTCTTCCTCATATTAATGCTCAAGATGATATCTGTGAAGGGAGTATTCTTGGCAAACACCCTAGAGCAAGTTTTCCGAATGAGTCGCACAATCGAGCTAAGAAAACTCTTTAACTCATTCATACAGACATATGTGGGTCAATCACTCCGACCTCCTTTGGAGGTCGTCGATATTTTCTAACCTTTATTGATGATTTCAGCAGGAAAACTTGGGTCTATCTTTTGATGAATAAAGACGATGCTTTTGAGAAGTTCAAGGAATTCAAAGGATTGGTAGAAAATCAATCCGGTTATACTATCAAGGTAATGCGGGCAGATCGTGATGGTGAATTCACCTCAAAAGAATTTGAAAATTTTTACAGAAATCATGGCATCTAGAGGCCTTTAACCGCACCTTACTCCCCTCAACAAAATGGAGTTGTTGAATGGAAGAACCGAACTATTCTTGACATGGTTCGAAGTATGCTAAAAATAAAAGAATTGCCTAAAGAATTTTGGGCCGAAGCCGTAAATTGTGCGGTGTAATTGCTAACTAGATCTCCTACAAGGAATCTAGAAGGAATTACACCTCAAGAAGCATGGACCAGATAAAAGTCATGTGTATCTCATTTGAAGATTTTTGGATGTATTGTCTATGCACACATTCCGAATTAAAGAAGAACGAAACTTGATGACAAAAGCTTACCTTGTATTTTCATTGGCTACGATGCAAGATCGAAGGTTTACAGACTCTATAATCCGGTAAACAGAATGGTTATCATAATTAGAGATATTGAATTTCAAAAAGATGGTGCTTGGAATTGGAGCACTAATATGGTGATGATTTAAGAAGAAGAAGTGAAAGAGAAAGAACCAACTCCACCACCGTTGCCTACTTCTTCATCATCCTTGGACCTCCACCACACAAGACAAGGAGTCTTCAAGAATTATATGAGATGACAACTCCATTTAATCTCATTTGTCTTTATGCTAATGAAGAGATGTATCTTTTGAAGAAGCTATTAAACATAGCAAATGGAAGAAAGCCATGGATGAAGAGATGAAGGCAATTGAGAATAATGAAACTTGGCATCTTACTACTTTGCTCAATGGCCACAAACCCATTGGTATGAAGTGGGTTTATAAAGTAAAGAAAAATGCTCAAGGAGAAATAGAAAAGTACAAAGCACGACTTGTGGCAAAATGCCACAAACAAAAGATCAGCATTGACTACGAAGAAGTGTTTGCTCACGTTGCCCGAATAGAGACTATATGGTTGATAATCTCTTTAGCCGCTCAACTAAAGTGGCAAATATTTTAGCTTGATGTTAAATCGGCATTTCTTAATGGCTACTTAAAAGAAGAAGTCTATGTTGAACAACAGGCTGGCTACATCAAGAGGGGGCAAGAAAGAAAGGTGTTGAAGTTGAAGAAAGCTCTCTATGACTTGAAACAAGCACCGAGAGCATGGAATTCAAGAATTGATGCATACTTCAAAGAAAATGGCTTTATGCAATGCTCTTATGAGCATGCTCTTTATGTAAGAGTAGATAATGATAACATCTTATTAGTATCATTATATGTAGATGATCTAATTGTGACAGGAAGTTTGTCTCAAATGATAAAATCTTTTAAAGAAGCTAGGCAAAAGCATTCGATATGACCGATATGGGACTTATGTCCTACTTTCTCGGCTTGGAGGTGAAACAAGGAGTTGATGGCATATTTATGACTCAAGAACAATATGCAAAGGAGGTCCTCAAGAGATTTAGAATGGATGATTGTAACCCAATTAACACACCGGTGGACTGCGGAACAAAGCTATCCAAGAGTGACGAAGGAAAGACGGTTGATCCCACACATTTCAAAAGTTTGGTGGGATGCTTGCGGTACCTAACCTGCACTCGACCAGATATATTATATGGAGTCGGTCTTGTGAGCAGGTTCATGGAAGAGCCTAAAGAGACTCACTGGAAGGCAGCCAAGCGAATCCTTCGTTATGTCCGAGGTACTATGAATCACGGACTATTTTATTCTCACTCTAATAATTCTCAGCTTGTTGGATATTCAGATAGTGATTGGGGTGGAGACTGTGATGACCGGAGAAGCACTTCCGGCTTTGCATTTTTCGTTGGAGATACGACATTTTCTTGGATGTCAAAAAAACAACCTATTGTTACTCTTTCCACTTGTGAAGCAGAGTACATTGCGGCATCCTCATGTGTTAGTCATGCTATATGGCTAAGAAGCTTGCTAAAGGAGATAAAATTTGAACAAAGTGAAGCAACTCAAATTTGCATTGACAACAAATCGGCAATTGCATTGGGGAAGAATCCAGTATATCATCAAAGAAGTAAACATATTGATGTTCGCTTTCATTCTATTCGGGAACATGTGAAAAACAAAGATGTTGAGCTAGTCTATGTGAAGACTAAAGATCAAGTTGCTGACATTTTTACAAAGCCACTCAAATTTGAAGATTTCATCAAGATGCGGAATCTACTTGGAGTCACAAAATTAAGTTTAAGAGGGGGTGTTGGAGATTAAACTTTATTTTGATGTTAATAAAATTTGTGAAGATAGAAGGATGAGGTGACAAGTTTGACTAAATGATAAGATTGTTGAGTTGTCATGATGGATAAGAGTTTCGTAAAGATAGAATTTAAAAAAAAAAAAATCTTAATTATTAGTGCTTATCTAATAAACCTATAAATATGTACCTCTTTTCAATAAATGAAGTAAGTTGTGTGTTTTATTTTATTCTCCTCCTCTCCACATTTTATTTCTTCACCTCTTCCATATTTTTTCTTCTATAATCATTTATTTCTTCTCCAATAATTTCTTTTTCCAACACATTCGTCAAACCAATTGCACGCGGTACCTTAATTTTCTCTTTGTCAGATGATTAACTTAACACGTCATTATCATCTCTATTATATGAATATGAAGATATAAATATATATCGATTCCCAGCACATGTTTATATCCTGATCGCATTTTTCAAAAGCCATTTTCCTCTCAATAATTCATAGTAAACTAAGGTTAATTTGATGGCTTCACGTACTACCATTTCAAACAAATGTCCTTGTCTCATCTACTTTTCCCTATTGAACAGTATGAGCACATCGTCCCTAGACGAATTCTAACGGTGCAATGAAATTTACTCTGTTAAAACAAAAGAGGAAAGATTCAAAGGTTTGATCCAGCCTCTTGTAGTTTCCTTTGAAATTTCTCAAAAGGCAATGGTCAGAGCGACAGAGCCCCATGGTTATAAATTGAGCCTCCGAAAAGATAGGAGAAGTTCATTCCACAAATCCGTCGATTTCCAAGATCGGAAGATTTTTATTATTATTTTTGATAAGTTTAAATTTTTTTATATTCAAAGTATTTTTGATATTTTAGATATTGTTGATTGAGGTTTATATATTCTATTTCTTTCCTATCTTAGAATTTAGAGTCTATATAATCAGATTCACAATCTTAACGAGAGTCATCTCCTTTCTTCAAACATGGCTTCTAATTTTGATCATCCCAAATACATGTCCTTAAGGCCAGATCAGGGGGGAGTTCTCGATCTGTTCCGCATCCTCTTCTCGCCTGATCTCTCGGAGAATCGATTCTTCGATCGCTCGGCGGAGGTAGAGATCGTCGAGCGGTGGTGGCGAAGAAGATTGGTCCTGGTTTTCACCCTCCTCCTGCAAATAATGTTCCTCAAGTTCAGAAAACCACTTGCTTGGCTCGGAGATCGTGTTGAGTTGCTGCTGAACTTTGTGGCTCAATACCCTGGTTTTGCCCCGCTCTTGATTAATTTCATCAAAGGTCAGTAGTATCTATATTCTGTTTTTATAAAAGAAAAGTAAAATTAATGTAATTAAAATGAAAGATAAGTTTAATTTAATCTCCAGGTAAAAGGATCCTTCCTGAGAGAAATTCATCAAAGTATAGATCAGCTGTATGGTTTCTTGACCCCAGAGATAAACTGGACTCCAGAATCGAGCCGGGTGATGCCAAATACCATGCAGCACTGTGTAGCATGGCTTCCAAACTGGCTTATGAGAACGAGTCATCCATTAAAAGCATAGTTACGGACGACTGGAATGTATGGCCATTTTCAGCATCAAATATATATATATATATATATATATATATATATATTGTTAAAAATGGAAATGTTTTAATTAAATTTGTTGCTCTAATTGTTGTTGTTTACAGATGGAATTTCTGGGATTCTACGATTGCTGGAATGGTAATTCCCTATTTACCAAGCAAGCTGCTGTATATTTAAAATAATTAATAAATAAATAAATAAATAAATTTGCAGACTATCAACGGCAATTCAGCACGCAAGCGTTCATGTTGGCGGCGGACAGAGCCGGCGATCCCGAGCTCATCGTGGTGGCGTTCCGCGGCACCAACCCCTTCGAGGCCATGGACTGGTACACCGACTTCGACGTGTCGTGGTACGAGCTCCCCGACGCCGGCAAGGTCCACGAAGGCTTCCTCAAGGGCTTGGGGCTACAGAGGAGCCTCCGCGCCCTGCCCGAAGAGGCCGAGGGAGGAGAGACTAAGCCATACGCCTACAACGCCATCCGGGACGAGCTGCGCCGACTCCTGCGGCGCAACGCGAAGGCCAAGTTCTTGGTGACCGGGCACAGCCTGGGCGGCGCGCTCGCCGTGCTCTTCCCCTCGGTCCTGGCGCACCACGGCGAGGAAGAGCTGCTGCGGAGGCTGGAGGGAGTGTACACGTTCGGGCAGCCGCGGGTAGGCGACGAGGTGTTCGGGGAGTTCGCCGGGAGGCATTTGGAGGGGAGGTACTTCCGGTACGTCTACTCCAATGACATTGTCCCCAGAGTGCCCTTCGATGACTCTGCTCTCTTGTTCAAGCACTTTGGGGCGTGCTTCTACTTCGACAGCCTCTACAGAGGGAAACTGATGGAGGAGGAACCGAACAAGAACTACTTCTCCCTGTGGGAGTTGCTGCCCAGGTACATGAACGCGGTGTGGGAGCTCGTTCGGAGCTTCTTGATGGGGCGGTTGAAGGGGGCAGAGTACGAGGAAGGGTGGCTGTTGCGGTTTGTGAGGCTCTGCGGGATACTTTTGCCTGGAGTTTCCTCGCACCTTCCTGGTAACTACGTCAACTGCGCGAGGTTGGGGAGTAATTAATTAGTTCACTTAATTCTGCATGCTAGCTAGCTGTTAAAGGGTTTGGAAGCAAAATTAATGTTCATAATCTTTAAATAAGATCAAACTGTACTATGCTAACAAATAATATTATTAAAAGTGCGATCAGTCATTAATTTTATTGTAGGTGTTAACTTATAGATGTTGCTAAGTATTATACATAAATATGTGAAGATGTTATGTTTGTCTGTAATATCTTCGTACTAATATATATTCAGTGCTTTATTGTTTAGGTACAGAATTACACAAGTTTATCCTAATTAATTTTTAATTAGTAATGTTGTTTATTTTATTGATTCCATATTTTATTACTTAAACGAATTGATTCATGATTTTCCTCTATATATGTGTGTATTCTAGATTAGATCGGTACAATTGTAATGTTATAGTGAGCAAGTTTGTAATAATATTGTGCAAATTAAGGTTGTAATTATGATAGATTATGTATGATGACAATGATATGGAGAAATTGAATATTTTTTTATATATATTTGTTGATGTATAATTGACGTGGAGCAGAATATGTATATTATTCTATTATGAAATTAAGAGCTCAAAGAAAAAAAGACGTAACCGTAACATGACTTAAGCTAAACCGGTTCATTCAATATTAAAATAACTTGTTCTAAACATCATCTAAGCATAAGTTTATATAGCTCTCAAAACGCTCAAAAAAATCTAAATATAAATAATAATTGATAATAATCAACTAGACTTATTTTATAAGATTTATAATAAATTAACTAACAATACTTAGTTCCCTAATATTTAGGATAAAATTAAATATAATTAAGGAAAAAAATAAACTAAACTTAATTAACGGATAACTAATTAAAAAACCCCAAAAGATGAAAATATGAATATACTTTAGATCCCATCTTGCATCAGTCGTGTGGAGTTGAAAAGAACTTGTCATCGAGTTTAGGGTGAATATATCCTGCTTCACAACACAAATGACTATGTTTCACATTAAAAACATCAGAAGTTTTTAAATGACTAGGATGTCACAACATGTAGATATTATTATCAATCTGTTCTAGTATATTGCAAGGTCTAATCTTCCGATCTTTGAGCTTGTTGTATTCACCAGCAGGGAAAACTGCCATGAATTAGTACAACCTAAACCATATCACCAACGTCAAAAAAAAACCTGACATCAATGTCGATCTGCCATGATCTTGTACTTAGTGTTGCTTTCCTAAATAGCTTGCTTAACCTGCTCATGAAGGACCAGAAGATGCTCGGTCATCTCCTCATCCTTAGGATTATCTTGTTCTTGACACGAAATATGAACTAAATCTAGTACCCCAAATGGGTTTCGTCCATAAACAACTTCGAAAGGGCTCAAACTAGTGGTCCTGTTCTTTGATTTGTTATATGTGAATTATGTATGTGAATTATGCTTGAGGTAAAACCATATTTTATTGCTTTGGTTTGGTTCCTGTGAGAGATGGGACATCTCAGAAGATTTCCCAAGCTTTGGGGTTTAATCATCTGTCTGAGGGTGATAAGCGCTGCTGAAGTTTAGCTTTGTCCCTAACTTTTTCCACAAAGTCTTCTAAAATTGACTAACAAATTTAGTATCACGATTTGAAGTAATAGTTTGAGAAATATCGTGTAAACGCACAATCTCTTTAAAGAATAGCGTGACAATTCGAATAGCATCCATGGTTTTTTTGCATGCCACAAAGTAAGTCATCTTATGAGAATCAATCCATCACAACTAGAATAGAATTTGTGGTCCGTTGGGTGTGGGGTAAACCCAATACAAAATCTATCCTAACCTTGCACCAACAATACAAAAAAAAATCAATGGATTAGGGGCAAATAATTTTCGTCCCAAATCGGCAACAAATTTAGCAACAAAACAAAAATTCATCCCAAAGTAGCAACAAATTCTGCAACAAAATAACTTCATCCCAGAATTAGCAACAAATAAAATTTCGTTGCAAATTTCGTTGCATTTTAGCAATAAAATTTAATTTTCATTCCAAATCCTGTGACAAATAAAATATTCATTGTCACTTTTGCAACGAAAAGGAGATTCGTTGCAAATTCTACGACAAAATAATAATTTATTGCATAATATTTTAATGAAGCCAAATCTGGGACAAATCTAGGATTCATCCCAAAATTTAGAAAAAAAAAATAAGAAAAAAATGAATCGGAAGCCCTAAATATGAACCTACAAATGTCCAAATTTTATGAAACAAGTTTATATACATTTGTACTTTTCTCCTGATTATAAAAATATCCTCATTCAAAATTTTAACCTAATATATTTCATGTGGTGATTTTTTTTAACATGAATTAGGTCAAATTCAGGTTAAAAAATCACCACACTTAATTTATTTATTAGGTTAAAATTAAGAATGAGGACATTTTTATTATCAAGATGAAAGTATGAATGCTAAGAAACTTGTTTTATGAAATTCCGACATCTCTAGGTCCATATTTAGGGCTTCCGGTTTATTTTTCTTTTTTTATTTTTTAAATTCTGGGATAATTCCTGGATTCCTCACCAAATCTGGGATGAATCCATTAATTTGTCACCACTTGAAATATATTAGGTTAAAATTATGGATGAAAATATTTTTATGATTAGGAGAAAATTACGAAAACATACAAACTTATTTTATGAAATTCCGACATCTCTAGATCCATATTTAGGACTTCCATTCATTTTTTTATTTTTTAAATTCTGGAACAAATCCTGGATTCACCCCAGATTTGGGGATGAATTCAATATTTGTCTTCAAATCTAGGATGAATTCAGTATTCATCACAGAATTAAAAAGAAAAAGAAAAATAAATTGAAAGCCCTAAATATGGACTTAGATATATCAAAATTTCATGAAACAAGTTTCTATACATTATATTTTTCTCCTAATCATAAAAATATCCTTATCTAAAATTTTAACCTAATATATTTCATGTGGTAATTTTTTAACATGAATTAGGTCAAATTTGGGTTAAAAAATCACCACATTAAATTTATTTATTAGGTTAAAATTAAGAATAAGGATAATTTTTATGATCAGGAGAAAAGTATGAATGCATAGAAACTCATTTCATAAAATTTTAACATTTGTAGATCCAAATTTAGTAAAACATATATAGTTTACTATTAATTAAGTATGTCATTGTTCAACGCATATTTGAATATGTGTTTGAAACTTAAAATATGGATCTAGAGATGCCATAATTTTATAAAACAAGTTTCTATATTTTTATACTTTTCTCCTGATCCTAAAAATATCCTCATCTAGAATTTTAACCCAATATATTTCACGTGGTGATTTTTTAACATGAAATTAACCTAATTCATGTTAAAAAATCACCACCTGAAATATTTTATGTTAAAAATCTAAATGAGAATATTTTTATGATCAGGAGAAAAGTATGAATGTATAGAAAATTATTTTATAAAATTCTGTCATCTCTAAGCCTATATTTAAGGCTTCTGATTTATTTTCCTTTTTATATTTTTAAAATTCTAGTACAAATTTGCATTCATCCCATAATTTAAAAAATAATGAATCCGCAGCCCTAAATATCGACCTAGAGATGTCGAAATTTCATGAAACAAGTTTCTGTATTTGTACTTTTCTCTTGATCACAAAATTATCCTCATCTAGAATTTTAACCTAATATATTTCATGTGGTGATTTTTTAACATTAATATGACCTAATTTGTGTTAAAAAAACACCATGTGAAATATATTAGGTTAAAATTATAGATGAGGATATTTTTATGATCAGGAGCAAATTATGAATGCATAGAAACGTATTTCATAAAATTTTAACATCACTAGGTTCATATTTAGGTCTGTCGATTTATTTTTCTATTTTTTTTTATTTTTTTTAATTCTGGGATGAATCCTTGATTCATCGCAGATTTGAGGTTGAATCCCTGGATTTGTCCCAGAATTCAAAAAATAAAAAAAAATGTATCTGAAGCCCTAAATATGGACCTAGAGATGACAAAATTTAATGAAACAAGTTTTATGTGTTTATACTTTTCTCCTGATCATAAAAATATTCTCATTCAGAATTTTAACCTAATATATTTCATATAGTGATTTTTTATTATGAATTAGGTCAAAGTCATGTTAAAAAATCACCACACTCAATTTATTTATTTGGTTAAAATTAATAATAAGAAACTTGTATGATTAGGAGAAATGTACGAATGCATAGAAACTTGTTTCACGAAATTCTGGCATCTGTAGATCCATATTTAGTGAAACATATATAGTTATTATTAATTAAGTTTGTTATTATTCAATGCATGTTTGAATATGTGTCTGAAATTTAAAACATGGATTTAGAGATGTCAGAATTTAATAAAACAAATTTCTATGTATTTATACTTTTCTTCTGATCCTAAAAATATCCTCATCCAAAATTTTAACCTAATATATTTCATGTGGTGATTTTTTAACATGAATTTGACCTAACTAGTGTTAAAAATTCACCATATGAAATATATTAGGTTAAAATTTTGAATAAGAATATTTTTAAGATCAAGAGAAAAGTACGAACGTATACAAACTTATTTCATAAAATTTTGATATCTCTATGTCCACATTTAGGACTTTCGATTCTTTTTTTTTTAATTTTTTAAATTCTGGGATAAATCCTGGATTCGTGGCAAAGTTGGGGACGAATCCTGGATTCATCACCAAAGCTAGGAAGAATCCAAGGACTGATCATCCCCAAATCTGGGACGGATCCAGGTTTCTTCCCAGATTTGAAAAAAATAAAAAGAAAAAGAAAAATGAATTTGCAACCCTAAATATTGACTTAGTAATGTCATAATTTGATAAAAACAAGTTTCTGTACATTCGTACTTTCTCCTGATCATAAAAATATGCTCATCAAGAATTTTAACCTAATATATTTCATGTGGTGATATTTTAACATGAATTAGACCGAATTCATGTTAAAATATCACCACATGTAATATATTAGGTTAAAATTATAGATGAGGACATTTTTATGATCAGGAGAAATTTATGAACGCATAGAAACTTGTTACATAAAATTTTAACATCCCTAGGTCCATATTTAGGGCTTCCGATTCATTTTTCTTTTCTTTTATTTTTTGAATTATAGGATGAATCATAGATTTGTCCTAGATTTGGGGACGAATCCTTAATTCGTCCTAGAATCAGGGACGACATTAGCGATGAAATATATTTGTTGTAAAAAACCTAAAATTTAGATTTGAGATCCAGATCTCGTACCTTTGCAAAAATCTCTCAGTCCTTTGCCACATTCAGATCTCGTTCCCTTTGCAAAAAAAAAAAAAAAAAAAAACTCTCGTTCCTTTGCCACACATGTCTTTCTCTCGGCAGCGACAGCGATCTCCGACCACGTCCATAAAGATCTCTAGCGGCGACACAGTGTCTTGGTAAGTCTCTCTCTTCTCTTTTCTCTCCTCTCTCCCCACTCCCCTCTCCGTCTATGGTCGCGATTGGCATGCAACAGGCCGTGTGGGGGCAGCATGTGGCCGCTCCTGGCCTCGCATGGTCATATGTGGCTGAGCATGACCCCATGTGGCCGCATAGGCCCACGCCTAGCCGCCCGTGCCTCCCCTGGGCCCGCGTGACCTCACCTGGCCACCCGTGGCCGCGCCTAGCCTCACATGGCCACGCCTAACCGTGCGTGGCTGTGCGTGTCTGGGTGTGGCTACGCGTGGCCGGGTGTGGCTGCATTTGCCCTCGGTGGCCATGTGTAGCATGCCCCCGGTGGTCGCAGCTCCCCCCCAATTGTCGCGGCTACCCCCGGGGGTAGACCGGTGGATGCGACTACCCCTGAGGCCAAACCGCTAGCTGTGGCTGCCCCTAGGGGCAAACTGGGCAGACCGGTGACTGTTGCTACCCTCGGTGGCCCCGACTATAGATGTCTGTTTTGATTCTTATATTAACTAATTTTATTTTTGATTTATTATCATAAGGTATTGTCTAAATTTGTAATGTTGTTTGTGCATGTCTTAATTTACTATGAGTTCGGTGTAGTTGGAGACACTCATATTTGTGATTTATTATCGTAAGGTACATTCTGATTAATTGTAATAGATCCAATGTTTCCGTAAGAGTTCTTGTAGATCTTCCCTGTAGCATCCTACTACTGGCATTATTCAGTTCATCCTAGTATTATTTTATATATATGCGTCTTCCTTCATTTTTGATAAGGTGCTCTTTGTTACTTTATCTTCAATGGTAAGATTTATGTGTAGTAGTTTCTAATACTATTTAAATAAATAAATATAGGAAAAATACAGAATGAAAGAAGTTGGATGTATAACAAGAATTTGCCTGATCGTCGAGGTTTAACTGATGAGTTTGTCACTGGCTTGAGGCAATTTTTGAATTTTACATCTAGTCAAGTTAAGTATATGAATGACAATAAGATAAGGTATCTGTGTAGAAAGTGTCACAATGGCAAATTTTTAGCCTCTGATAAAGTTGAAAAATATCTTTATAGATTTAGTTTTACCCCGAATTACTATAATTGGACATGTCATAATGAACTGTTCATATCTGATGAGGATTATGGATGGAATATCCAAGTCTCTATTAGTGGGGATCAGAGTTATTATGAACAATTAAATCCATATCATAGGATGGTAATTGATACAATATGTCAGAATTTTATTCTCGAAACATTTGGTGCAAGTTCTAGTTTCCCTCCAATAGTTGAACAATTGTTTACTATTTATACATCACCGTTAGAGGATTTAGAAGTACCAGGTGTTGATGAAATATATTGCAAATTTTAGGTAGTGTTGAGTGTTATAGATGAACCATTACGAGCCAGTTGTGACAGTCCCGTAAGACTATTAAATATAAAGGCATATCATAATGTGTCACAAGATTGCTTTAATGCTTTTGTTCAAGCTTTTGACAACTCATTGCCACGTGATCACATTTTGCCTCCTGATTTTTACAGTATGAAAAAACTAGTGAAAGAATTAGGTCTTCCGGTGGAAAGAATTGATGTTTGCAGAGATGGTTGTATGCTATATTGGGGAGTTGATTCAGATATTGATGTTTGTAAATTCTGTAATCAAGATAGGAACAAGACTACCAGAAGGAGTCAACAACGACATAAATCATACAACCAATTGTTCTATTTGCCTTTAACTCCTAGGTTACAAAGACTTTATGCATTAAAGGCAACTACTGAACGCATAACTTGGCATGCAACTCATCAAACAGAAGAGGGGCTAATGTGTCATCCTTCAGATGCAAATGCACAAAAATTTTTTGATAGAACATATCTGAAATTTGCAAAGGAGACTCAAAATAGTAGATTATGTCTATGTATTGATGGATTTTCTCAATTTGGTAAATCAGGAAGAACTTATTTTTGTTGGCCAATTATTTTAACTCCGTATAACCTTCCACCTAGGATGTGTATGAAAACACCTTATATGTTTTTAACATTGGTTGTGCCTGACCCACAAAATTCAAAGAAGTTAATAGATATTTATATGCAACCCTTGATAGCAAAATTGAAACAATCAAACAACTATGGGATGAAGGTGTTCCTACATACAATGTTCATACTAATCAGATGTTTGTAATGAAGGCTTCTCTTCTTTGAACAATAAATGACTTTCCAGCTTATGGTATGCCATCGAGTTAGAATACCGCTAAGATCTTTGGATGCCCAATATGCATGGAGAGATCAAAGTCAATCAGATTAAAATATGGGAAGAAGCAGAGTTATTTTGATTGTCATAGACAATTTGTACCGCTAAATTATAATTTTAGAAATAATAAAGATGAATTCACTAAAAATAGAATTGAAAGTACACCTCCGTCATTGAGATTGACAGGTCTAAATATTTAGTACAGAGTTCTTCACTTTCCATTTGTTATTGAAAAGTCACATGGTACAACAGATGAATATAAAAGTATGCATAAATGGACTCAACAGAGTATATTTTAGAATTTATCATATTGGTTTAGTTATTTGATACATCATAATCTCGATGTAATGCATATTGAGAAGAATATTTTTGATAATTTGATAAATACAGTGATGAATATTAATGGAAAAACCAAAGACAATCTCAATGCAAGAAAATATATGTGATTTATTTGTAAAAGAACCACTCTTGATGTCGATAAAAATAGTAGGAGACCAAAGCCAAAGGTAGTTTATACATTAAATAAGGATCAGAGACGTGTTCTTTGTGAATGGTTGAAATCTTTAAAATTTCTAGATGGGTATGTCTCTAATCTTGGAAGATGTGTTGATATGAAAGAATGCAAATTGATTGGTTTGAAAAGTCATGACTGGCATATAATAATGTAAAGACTTATTCCTATTGCTTTTAAGGAAGTCTTACCACATTTTGTACGGGTGCGATTACGGAGTTGAGTATTTTTTTTACATGACATTTGCTCAATAGTTTTGAGACATTCACAAATGGAGAAGTTAGAGAGAGACATTGTAATCATTTTGTGTAATTTGAAAAGGATAATTCCACCATCTTTTTTTGATTCTATGTAGCATTTTTTAGTTCACTTGCCATACGAGGATAAAGTTGGAGGACTTGTTCATTTTAGGTGTATGTATCTATTTGAAAGGTTGAATTTTCATTTTCTATACTTTGATTCTTTAAATGCATAAAAAATTCTATTTATATTATATATTAATATTTAATACAATTTGTTTTTTTAACCACCGTATTCTTATATCATTTGAAGAAAAAAGTAAAAAATAAAGCATGAGTTTTATTGTTAATGCATACATTGTGGAAGAAGTAACAACTTTTGCAACATATTATTTTAAACTTCATGTTCAAAGCAAAAAAGCGAAGAGCGGGCAGAAATAATGAGGGTCCTATTGATCCATGTAAACAAAGATGCTTAATTGGAAAAGGATGGCAGGTAGTCCAGACCTATATTTTACTGAATTGTCCAGAAGTATCATCATATTATGAGTAAGTATATATTTTTTTATTTTTGTAATGTCATAAATTGTTTGTGTTATAATATATTTTTTTAGTAGGATTTTTTTAAAAAATTGTATTCTGAATTATCAACACAAGAGTTTGATCGATTTTGTGAAGAAGAATTTGCTGCATGGTTCAAATCATATGTAAGTAAAAAATTTATATTTGTTTGGCGCATATCCATACTTTTAACAATGGGTGTTTTGACCTTAGGTTCATGGTAATTAAGCTCACCTTGAGCAAGAATGGCTATTCCATCTGTCATGGGGTCCAAAAGCATTAGTATGCACTTAGCCAGCATATTTTATAAATGGTATAATTTTTATACTCAAGATTATGGAATAGGGAAGAATACAATGAATAGCGGGGTGTGTGTTTAGTCATCCGATGATGGAGGTGTAAGCAATAAATTTTATGGTTTGCTTGATGAAATTATAGAGGTAGAATATACAGGGCCAGAAATACGAGTTATCTTATTTATGTGTCGCTGGCTTGACCCTGTCAAAGGGATGAAGGTGAATCTACATTATAATTTGATTGAAATAAATCATAAGAGATTTTATAAGAGATATGAACCATTTGTGTTGGTACAACAAGCAATTCAAGTATTCTATTCTTCATATCCTAGTTTGAAACGTGATAAGATTGATTGGTGGGTTGTTTGTAAAACCAAAGCACGAAAAAAATTGAGGCACGTTGGGAAAACATTGCATATCAACAAGAGGAAGTTGCAAAAACCTTTCAGACTGAAGAATATATTATTCTAACTTTACGAGATCCCAGCGATATAGTGATAAATGTGGATACAAGTGAAATTGATGATGAGGAGGAGGAGGAGGAAGAGGAAGAGGAAGAGGAGGAGGAGGAGGAGAAGGAAGATGACAATGATAATGAGGACTTTGATTTTGATGATGGGTAAGTTTTGTTAGCTTGTCTTTAATATGCAAATTTACCAAACTTATAGCTCACTAAGTTTTTTATATACTATCTTATTTATAATTTTATTTATTTTATCAGTTAATACACTGTATTTGTTCCTATAGGTCATTAGAGGTGACATCTCTTTTTTTTTCCCTGTTATTCTATAAGCTTTACGTAAAAATGGTAAGTTTTTAAATGTTCTTTTTTATGCATCAAATTTGCAATTTACTTTATCTTATATTGGAATTTTCAGCATATATTTCGACATGCTGGACGTAAACGGAGATCATAGGATCAGACAGATTCATCACCTGCCAGTGTACCTATACCACCGCCTAATAAGGTAGGATCATCTCATGTACCTTCTCCACCGGCTTCAAATTTACCGCCGCTAGTACCATCACCCGTGTAGTTGCCAATTCCCACAGATCTTCCCGACTCTGCAAGAAACTCATTTGCTGAGTTTAGGAATGATAGAGCTTTTTTGGTTCCCATCGGAGATTCATAAGTACAATAAAATATTTTATGTTCCATGCACCTATGTCCTGTGTACTTGCATGAACCTCCCTCTATATTTGTGGGGCCGACACTAAAGAGGCCGCTAAGATAGCAGATCTACCTTTATAAAATATTTTATGTTTTTATCTATCTTAATTATTTAACATCATTTGTTTGTAATTTAATGCATATTTGAAAATCTTGTACAAGTTGTTCACAAAATTAATATAATCATGAATAATCATTGGGGAGGAGAATCGATGACATATTCAAGCACTCCACCGTCCACAAAACAACTATCGTGGAGCGAGTTCAAGGTATATTTTATTGAGTTTAATTCAAATTTAAAGTGAATATATAATACATTATTTTTCTCCATTTCAGTAGTTAAATAATTGGGACCCAAATAATGAAATGGGGATCCACAGAATATTTAAAAAGAAATGTGGTGATCACATCAGACATGTATTAAGTCATGCCAAGAGTCAGGGAAAAAAAATCCAAACTTCATCACCAAAGAAAATTGGGAGAGGATCACCAACTTTTGGGCAACGGAGGAGAGTAAGCAAAAGAGTAACCTGAATAGAATGAATAAATCTCACAATTTTGGTGACTCATCTGCTATATATGAGGGAGACTCCATTAACATAGATGAGCATAGATGGAGATTGGTAATTTTTAACTCTTATAATAATTTTTTATCTATATCAAATTATTTCATTATTTGTAATCATGTTTTTTCAGACAATGGAGATGGGGAAGGATCCCTCTTTCATTGATATTTTCACTCGCACTTTTAGGAAAAAAAGATAAGACTTCGAGTGGGGCGAGAGAAAAATCAGTAAAGGTTGGAATTATTATTTATTTGATCTTAATATATGATTTAGATTTTAGTAGTTAAGTACCTTCGATGTCTTAATATTATATGTGTTTCTATTATATCAAATTAATATCTTATGTCTTTTAAAAATAGGAAAAATATGATGAACTCGAGCTAGCCCAAACATGCTCACAAGTTGGTGGTGTCGATAGTCAGGTGTCTGAGGACTTTGTTGGCAATAATTTGAGTTTATGGTTGGAGGCTAGTGGAGGACCAAAAGGGGGAAGGATATTGGGGATGAGTTCCTTAAGAAGAACCCAAAGAATAGTTGGATATCTTCCTCCTCACCAGCTCTTATGACCCAAGTAAATAATTTGACTGAAGAGGTTAGCAATCTGAAGGAAATATTATCACAAAGAGACCTAGAAAGGGTGCAAAGAGACCTAGAAGAAAATGGAGCAAGATATGAGAGAGTTTGTGCCGACAACATGATTTTATCATGAGACACCTTTAGTTGAGCTCCACTCTAAGTTAGATTCCTTCGCATGACGATGATGATGATGGCGGCGATGATAACGATGATGGTGGTGATGGTTGTTCATGATTTTAATTATGTATGAT
>JBBMJZ010413101.1:50904-66669 GCA_037833815.1 Zingiber zerumbet | reverse complement strand
CCAAATCCAGGTCACGCTCGGCTTCAGGCAGGCAGATCCGGCTCCTCAGCTGACTCACATTCATCTACCCTTCAGGGTTGTGACGATTCGATCAGCATCGCGACCAGCTCACCGATCCATCTGAGGGTGCCCCCCAGGGCTAGGGTACATTCTCGTACTCATTATCCGTTAATTTCGTTGTTCTACTATTATTTGACTGCTTATATATTCGTGGGGCCCGCCTCGAGTATTGGGGTACCAGAGACTGGGGCAACCCGGTCGCTGCCTGCAGGTAGCGTTGATCGGAGGTCTTTCATGACTTGGTCAACACAGAAGACAGCTCACAATCCGGGTCATGGAGATGCGGTCAACATTCCAGACACGTCGTTCCGATAGTTCCGTATTCTCAGATTCCTGACAATATCAGGGAGAATTAGACGAATACATATGAACTAGTTTTATGTCATTCGAGGTCTCTATGTCCATCAACCAATTCCTGTTGAAATCAGCTGATGGACTTAGAGACCTCAAAATGACTTTGAGAGCAATGATTTTTTTTGAAACTATGGCCGAATGTACCTAAATAAAATCAATGTAAGTTTATTCGGCCAAAATCGATTGATAGACCTAGAGAGCTCGGAATGAAGTGAAATCAGATCCCATGAGTTCTTCTAGTTCTTATGAGAACTAGACAAACACATAGAAATAGATTTCATGTCATTTTAAGGTCTTTAGGTCCATCAACTGATTTTGACCAAAATTAACTGATGGACCTACAGAGCTTGAAATGACACAAAACCAGTTTTATGTGTTCGTCTAGTTCTTCTGATTGTAAAAATACTATCAAATATCAATTTGATGCAATATATTGAGAGCAGTAATTTTTGAATATGAATATATCCGAAACTAATTTATGTTCAAAAAATCACTGCTCTCAATATATTGGGTCAATTTGATATTTGATAATATTTTTACCATTAGGAGAACTAGACAAACATATAGAAATTAATTTCATATCATTCCGATATCTCTAGGTCTATAAACTAATTTTGATTGAAATTGACTACTAGATTTTTTTAAGAAAATAAAATCAATTCAACTGATTTATTTTTACAGTCGAATTAATTTAAAAATGAAGGTAAAATAAGAAGTCGTTATGTAATTTAATAATTTTAAAATTATGATAAGGTAAAATGAAGGTATTTTGAAAACTTATTTACTGGATTAAAAGTTTTATACGTTCCTATTCCATTCTTATCACTTACAATAAATAACAAACTAATATATTTTCTCTAATAATTCCATTTTACGAGTATATATTATTTAATTATTTTTTATTTGGTCAGGACCCCGACCGGTTCGCGAAAGCACACGGCTTGAAATTATTAACGCCGACAGCGACAGCAGGTAAAGCGCCTTCCACAAGTTGTGGTTGTTGCTTGTTGGTTCCCTCCGCAGATCCATCTCCCAGATCGTAGAATGCCGCGACTTCAGGAGAGAGCTCCTTCCTTCGCTTGAGGCGCGTGTTGTCTTCCCGTCATCTCGTTCCAATTCCAAGGTATCAAACGCTGCTATAATCTCTCTTATATTTGCTCTTAGGTTGCGGATTCCTTGATTTTGATCCGCCCTTCGTTTTTTTTTTGAATTTAGATTCGATCTGCTATTTTCATTCAGACAATGTACTTTTGGATAGTCAAACTGTGAAACTCGGTTGTCTGGTGTGCGCTGGATCTGGTTCTAGGTGTAAGATTGTTAAGAGGAAGGAGGATCGGCTTCTTGTTGGATAGAAAATGGGGTACATTGGGCACCATGGAGTGGCAACGCTGCATAGATATAAATACAGTGGCGTGGATAACTCGCTAGTCGCCAAGTATGTGTTGCAGCCGTTTTGGAGTCGCTGCGTCGCTCTTTTCCCTCTCTGGATGCCGTAAGTACTACCATGGCGTATGGCTTTAACTGTTTTATCTTTTTTGGGTTGAAAAATGATCATAGCATCATTTATTCTTTATTATTTATTTTGTTAGTTATTTGTATGCTTACATAACCATGTAACATGTTTTGAAAGGTTGAGGTGTCCATGTTCACTTGCATAAGTTCAATGTTGGTATTAACTGTTGATGCGTTGTAATTCCGTTCTGTCAATTTGAAGGACCTTCTGCAGAAAATATTCTTTAACAGATAAATTTGTCATGGCAATTTTTTAGCTGCAAGCATTGGCAACTCTTTGGGCTGAAGAGTCCTGCTTTGTCCAAGGATTTCGATAAACTAATACATTAACATATCGAGCTATTTCATTTAAGTCTTCATCTGGATGGTTGCCAGATTTAAGAGTAAGATTAATGCCTATAGTTTATCATGATCGACAATTGATGCACTGTCAAGCATATGATATATACAGTACGTAATAAGTGGGATCTTATTGCTGGAAGCAACTAAAGTCGATGTGTCAAACCCCAATACACATTAATGAATTTTGTCTCGATTAATTTATCCAATCTTTACTTTTTTCAAGTAACCCATGTAGTTTTGGTGCCAGAGCTTTGAGCTTGAATACAAGAGAAATAATATCTGAGGGAAGACCTAAACAACATCTAGCATCCAATTAATTGTGGAAATAACTTCTTATGTCCATTGGACATAGGGTAGAGGGACTGAATATGGGTGTATTGGGCAGTACACTGCTCTTTGACTCTATATTAGCAAGAGAGTGGGTGCATCTATTACTACAGTTGGTACATAGGAGCTCTCACGCATTGATGGTTAGCTTTTGGTTCCTTGTCAATACAAAAGTTTCTTTCCAGGATTGAATATATCAAACTTATGGTTGTTTGAGGTTTTTTGACATGACATCATATAAAGAAATTGTTAAGGACATAATGTCTGCATTACTGCAGATATGCAATAATTCTCTAGTTCTTAGTGAACAATGCAATGAGTGGGACAAAAGAGAACCTGTATTTTTCACTATCTAGATAATTTCACAA
Source organism: Zingiber zerumbet (assembly GCA_037833815.1). NCBI lineage: Eukaryota > Viridiplantae > Streptophyta > Magnoliopsida > Zingiberales > Zingiberaceae > Zingiber > Zingiber zerumbet. The sequence goes on along the minus strand of JBBMJZ010413101.1, from coordinate 63,706 downwards.
GCATATACAAATATCATTTTTAATTCTTTAGCTGAATTCAATTTCACACTACCCTCCATATATAAAAGTTTTCAAGAACCCATGCACAAATCCTTATGAATACACACATACATCCCTATGTACATTCTTCTAACAGTTTTTTTGGTATGATACTTCAAGTTGTATCTTATGTTGCATCCATCAGATTTTCTACAATTTATTTCTTTACCCTCATATGTTTGATACTTTTGTAGGCCAAACCTGGTAAGAACCTTGGAAATGTGGCTCCTTTTTATGCATTTATTTTAAATCAAACTCATCCTGCTGGAGCAGTGATCTCTTTATGTGCTTCCAGATTACTCTCACAGGACTTATGTTCTTAGTTATATCGGCACTTCTCGGCTATGTAAGTTAATGACCATTTCTTTCGATCCTTTCTATTAGTAATTTTCTAAATTTTAATGTGTTTAAGTTTTAATCTGTTTTTAAAAAGGTGTTCTTGACTTGGATGTTGGATCCTAGTGGTGTTTTCATTTTCACTTTTCTGTTTGTATTCCTCATCTAAGTTGGCCAATCTTGAACCATCATTTTGAAGTTTTATCTGCCAAAGTTTGCTACTATCTCCTGTTATGATTTGATTTATATGAGAACCATATATTCTATATCATTTTATGTTTGGTATTCCAAACATTCTTCTGTGACCCACCAGTCCCATATTTTTTCTGGAATAGGGTCATATAGATAGAATAATGAGTGTAGGTTTTATTTACAGTTTATTACCACTGGATGATGATCTCTTTTGTGGTTTTGCCATTTTCCTTGTCTGCATTCTTTTATTGTTGTGCTAAATAAAAATCTCCTATTCTTTCATGCTTACTGCTAGCTATGTAGTTAACTGCACGATGTATCTACTATTTACTTTACTTACTATATTTTGGATCTCTTTTACAGATTTATTCACCTCGTCTAGACACAGCTCCACCAAGATGGGTTCACCTTGCTCATGGATTGCTTCTATTCTTATATCAGGTTTGTTCAGAATATGTGCTATGTTCTGAAAATTGCTTTACAAGATTTTGAAAATAGAACAAGTATTTTGAGGGGAGTTTTTCTCTAATTAGAATTGGAATTGAATTCCATGCTTTGGAATGATTTTTTAGCTAAGAATTGATATGGAATTCAATTCTAATTCCATCAAACAAGGCAAAAGTAAATCACACCTCTTTATGTGTGATTTAGATAGGGAATTCAATTCTCCATATTATGTCCATTGTGCCCTCATTCTCTCTTCTTTGTAAAAAAAGAAAAGAAAAAAGAGAGAAGGATAAAATGGTAAAACATAAGAATTCCATAACTTAAGTTGCAATTCATTACAAACATGAGAATTGAATTCAATTTCTTATGAATTCAATTCATAATGAAATTCAATTCAATTCAATTCCATGACTTAAGTTATTTCTAAACAGGGTGTTAATGTTGGAATAAGGTTTCATTTATAATGGAGCTTTATGTCTCTTCCACTTCTTCTCTATTCATATATATCTAACATGATTTAATGGTATTAGTCTCTTAAATATTTATAATTTGATTTTTAATTATGATGTATTATAAGATACTTTTCTTCCAGAGATGACAAATATAGAAAAATTAGACACATCGAGCTAACTAAAAAAAATAGCAACTTGTATGAGTGTGTGACCGCATGCATTCATGGATAAGGACATCTCCAATTGGAGGTTTACAAAATGAAAAAGATGAATAAAACAAACTCTAACGATTTGTAATTTAAAAGTCATAGTAAAAATTTTAAAGCCAAATTACGTGGGCCTATAATTAATGATAACAATTATAGATATAAAATAAATAATAATAAATAAATATGTATAATTTGATAGTATAGGGTTTGCAAAAAATTATATAAATTTTTTTTTATTGGGAAGATAATGGTAAATTTTTATGTTTTTAATACGACATTATAACACATTAACACTCAACCATTCGAGACGCCTTAAATCACGGGCTTCGTGAATACGTGGAAAGATAGCAAAATTAATGCAGGAAGAGAGTTAGGTGACATTGATGCAGACGTTCCACAATTTAATGTCATGTTTAATCTTTCAGCATTTCTTTTTTAATTTGTTTTTGGAAAAAGGGCACTTAATTTTTTGGATTTTTCAAAGGACGAATCATACTCGCTTTGGCATATTCCCAAGTTAGACCCACCATGTACTTTCCATGCCAAGATCAATCCAATTTTTTTTCATAAAAAAACTTTAGGGTTTAGTTTCTTTTTGTCCTAGTTAGTGTGAAATATAGCTAGAACTGTGCGCAAATGGGTATGTGTTGTTGAAGTATAATTTACAATCTTAAGTGTATCATGAGTATCCATATCAAAATTTGAATTGTCATAAAAACGAATATTCTAAAGATCGATCTAGGGGAACTGTTTATCTCTAGGATTAATCAAGTGAAATTTGGACATCTAAACTATATATAAAAAAAGATTGATCATATCATTGTTGTGATCGAAGAAATACTTTTGAACTATGAATTCTCTCTGAGCACTTGAAGCAGCAGTTGTTGGTACAAAGGCAAAAATAGCAAACAAGAAGCAAAGTTCTCTAAAGAGGTGCAAGATCAACTTTTTTCTTGCATGAATGGCCAACAAAATGCTGAAAATACATGTTATTTGAACACTTGGTGTATTAGTTTAATGACAAGAGAGAGGAGACTCAAAGATGTTTGTCAAGCTTGATCACAACTTCACTACTATGTGAAGCTTGGTGATGTAAAGATCTAAAAAGTTAAAGGCAAAAGGGCTATTGTTGTCCATGTCATGTTAGAAATATAAACCAAATTACATGTTTGGAAGCCTAAATCAAATTGTATTGTTGGAACTCACAATCAAATTGCTTTGGTCTTATGTAGTGACTAATTAAGTTATTAGGATGGATTAAATTGTCTAGTACATGCATTTGTTTAGAAAAATATAATAGTGTGTGTAATGTAGGAAGAACCAAATTATTTTTAGACAAGTTGTGGCATGAAAAAACAAAAAATAAGAGAAAAAGTTAAATTTCTTCCTTAGCTATTTTCCTCATTGAATTGTTATATCACGTTTTCCTTCTCTTAAGCCCATGAAAGATAAATGAATCTCAAGCGAAGGTTGCATATGACATAAAATGCATGGATTTGATCCATTCCCAAAAACTTCATGGAGAGCTAGCTAGTTCACCTCTTGAACTAGTGCATGCCAACATAAGTGGTCCTATAAGAACTCCTTCCCATGGCAACAATTTACAGTTCATTCTCTTTCTTGGGGACTTTACAAGAATGTAGCTATATTTTTTGTCATGGAAATCATAAACTTCCATTTTTGCTATTTCTCTTCAGTTTAAAGCTCTTGTAGCAAATCAAAATGGAAACAAGATCAAGACATTAAGAACAGATAATGAAGGATAATTTGTCGGCTCACCATTCATTGAGTGTAGGAGGGAAGAAAGAACTACAGTATTGTGGAAATGGTGAGAAACATGTATAGTGCATTACTCAAGTACATCCATCCTATTGACAATCAATAATTATTTGCGGGGATAAGGCGTTTGAAAGTGCAGTTTTCTTGCTTGACAACAGTTGTTGCGGAGCAGAAGACTCTTCGACAGTGCTTGTGGGCCGGCGTTCACATCTGCAATCTTAGCTTCATTGAAAATTTGAATGTAATTTTCAATGTAGGCAGATAAAAGAAGCAACCATCCCGCTTCTGATAGGGGCTTGTAGGAGCATCTCTTTCAAGACTCCATTTCCAAGCAATTAAACCCATCTAGAAAGCAAAGGGAATTGATTCCTCATGCAGGAGTAAGAACAAAGAGATGAATGACGGTAGGTTGGGTGGTTTTGGTGGAAGGCCAAAGTGTTGCTTTTCTTTGGTGATGGGGATCCCTGCAGTAATGAGGACGGATGTGGTCGTATATGAGGTCTGGTTGCTTTCCCAAGACAATTGTGTCCTTTTCACCGAGATAAGTTGGATTCCATTTCCACTTGCTTTGCTTCTGCTCGCCTCATCTATTCTTCTCTTTCCATCCACCATCCATGATCCATCATCCTATATGAACAGAACAAAACTCCAAAAGTCAAATTAAATTAAACTAAACTAAATTAAATGAGATGAAATCATGTCACCACTGTAATTGGTTCTGCACTATTGCTTCTCCTTCAGTAATCCTCAAGTAGTTGATGCATGAGAAATGCCTAGTTGATAAGCTGGTGTTGTGTTGATATGATAAACCTTCTTGACTCAGAATCTGAACATGTTTTTGCACTATTATCAGAAAAGTAGAGCACTCATGAAAATCTCATTTCCGTCTCACGTGGAGAGCATGTCTCACAAACTTTGAATTAGTTCTATAATTCAATAACAATATCACATGAAGAGCATGTCTTGCAAAAGTTGTGTTAGTAATAAAACAACATCCTGATAATTCAGAAGAGTACCACATGAAGAGCATGCCAAAGTTTGAATATAATTACTTTTCCCACTTTTGCAAGTTTATATCTGAATTCTGATCCAGTAAAACTGAGACTGAGATTATAAACACTACGCGACGATTACAACTCCATAATATGACACCGCAATACTCTTCTTCCTCGCTAGCACTGCTGAGACAAAAACAACCAGCAGAAACTAGGAGGTGATAGAAACTAGAGAATAAACTACGGACTCACACATCCTAAATGACTCTTGTACTGCATAAGGTTAAAGAGCAACTAAAGCAGCTCTGCAAATGTCTAAAACCCCATTTACAGCAACCACCGGAAATGACTACGGACTAGAACCGACACAAAGAGGTTAATTGCTTGAGGAGAGGATTGAATCCCAGTCTATCTCCCAAGAGGGATACTTCTTCAGCATAAAGTTCTCGGATTCATCCCAAGGCACTTCGTTGAAATTCAAATGCTGTATTTCAGGAATCGGCAACGGCCCCAAAGAGTCCTCGCCCTCAGACGAGATGTCTGACTTGTTGTCTTCCAAGGCTGGGCAACCCAAGTTGCCCTTAGTCACCGCTGCCTCGACCATGAGAGGCGCCTCGTCGTAGGTGTCAACTGTGATGGCCTCCGAAGTGGGTTTGAGGGCGGTGGGGCTGCTGGGAGGCAAACACTTTCCTTTCTTCGAATTGGCCAGGCTCTGGCATAAAGCTTGAAGCTTGGCGACGACGGTGGAGTGCAGGGGACTGGGGGTGACGGCGTCAGCAGTATGGCGGATGTTGGGGAAGTTGAGCCTAGCCATATCACCGCGGAGCTGGTAGGCGGCCATGTCGTATGCCAACGCAGCCTCCTCGGCAGTGTCGAAGGTTCCCAGCCAGAGGCGAGTCCGATTCTTGGGCAACCGGATCTCGGCCACCCACTTGCCCCAGTGGCGCTGCCGCACCCCGCGGTAGAGCTTAGTGGGCTTTGACGCAGCGGTGGAGCCGGCGTGCTTCATCAGCTGATGCCGAGGTCCGAGAAAGCTCGCAGCTTGCTGGTGGGGGAGGTGATGCGGCAACTGCCTCGCTGCAAGTAGGCTTTGCTGCTGCTGGAAAAAGAATTCAGCCTGGATCTGCTGGATTTGAGCAGGAGTGAGGTGGGTGAGCCCGACCGGGCCGGAACCGCCAACCCCAAGACGATCCAAAGCCATGAGGCTCCCCGGGACCATCTCGGTTACGGACGACGACGGCGAGCATCCATCAAAAGTCGTATTTTGGGAAGAGAAGCAGCCAAAGGAGGGATTTTGATAAGAGTAGTAATCTAATCTCGGACTCTGAAGCGAGGAGCTGGAGAGGAGAGAGGAAGCGAGGTATGGAGTAGAAAAAGAGGAAGAGAAGGAAGAGGGAGAGGAGTAATCGAGAGTAGAGGAAGAAGGCGGGGAAGGAGAAGGGGAATGGGAGGAGGAAGAAGCACTTGTCATAAAAGGCTCAAGTGCTGTCATGAGCTCCTCGTCAAGAAATTCTGCAGAGGCAACCGGAAGTCTATTGTGCATATCTATAGCTGTCACCATACTAAATCAACGAAAAAAACTGGAAACAAAACCAAAAAAAAAAAGAGAAAGTGGAAACAGGCAGAAAACAAGGCCTTTCAGCAATAGATAGAGAAAGAGCTAAAAACGAAATCCCAAATCAAAAATGGCTTCCAGAGGCGTAGTTCAAAAAGCCGACCTCTCTTGGATCCACAAAGAAAACGACCACAGGGCACAGAAAAACAACCCTCCTGGTCGATTAAAAATCCAGTAGATAAAAATAAAAAATCCAGAAGCAAATGTACTGGATCTGTTCTGGAATCTCCGGCACCCAGAGAAGCAAGAGGAGGCAAAATTTTCCAAACCTTCGCCCTTTTTTTTTCGGCTGAAACAACCAAAAAAAATAAGCACGAGATCGGATTTCTAGCTTCCTTCTTCCTACGGGAGACAGAAGACTACAGCGAGGGATTCGGAGAGGAGGGATTAAGAGATCAGAGAACAAACCTCGTTTCTTCTTCGGATGGGAATCTCTCGGCCTCACCGAAGAGTGGAAGGGAGAGATGGAAGAATCGGCGGTGGTTGGGTGGGTGGATGGCTCGGCTCGTCTCTCTTGAGAGGGAAGAAGAAGGGCGGTGTCCGTGGGCTATTTAAAGCAGCCTCTCGTTGTTAATTAAGCTCTTAATTTCACGCGCATCCGCTGCGCGTCACTCGACATCGCCACGACCATTTGCCCTATGACAGAAAGACACGTGCAGAGTGAATCGTACGGCATACACGGACTAACAGGACACGTGACACGTGAACGGCAGAGATCGTCCTCCAGGTCTGCGTGGAAAACGGCAAGTTTTCTGGGGCCAATTTACCAAAATAAGCCACTACAATCTGTTTTTTTTATAGAAACGACCCCAATTGTAAACCAACTTACTCGAATAGGTACAGAATAATGTAATTTGTAAAATATTATAGGGTCTTTTTAAAAATGATTGCGCGATGTGGAGTACAGAAATTAAAGTCTGCTGATGAGGCAACTAGTCAAGCCAATCACATGCCGCGCCATTTTCACATTTATTCCATTTTTATTTTAATAATTAATTCATGCATAGTAAACTCTAGAAAGATGCTCTCTCCATTTACACGGTAATTAATTAATGGATCGTTCACATTATTAAGTTTAATATATGTGTTAATTATGGATTTATGGGATATGAAACAGTGGGCTGAAGAAGGAGGCTGTGGTTTAATGGAGGAGACATGAGATGAGATCGCCGTTCTTTTTGACTTGCACTCGAATCATTCATTACTTTTTCATCTGCTGATCTCCAAATCTGCACGCCGTTCGTGAACATTTCATAAGTATGAGCGAGATATTATTTTCATAGCTTTTAAAAGAAAAGAATTGTTCTTTTGATTTATTATTATTTTTATTTAATTTATTTTTCAGTTTTTTTTACCCAAAGGAGCCTCCATATTGTATGTATCTTAAAAAAAAAATCATAAATGTAAAATTATTAAATAGAATATTAAAAATAATAGGACAGTAAATGAACTAAGTGTACACGAACAATATACACAATATTAATTAAATAAACAAGTTTGAACAATTCGTTAAGCTAAATAAATAAGCTTAAACACATATGTGTTCAGCTCGTTAATATTTTTAAACAACGTTCGTAAACAATATTTATAAACCATATTCATTAATAAAACTATTTTCAATATGCTAAATAAATAATAAGATAAAATAAGATAAATAAATAAATTTAAATTATCAAGTTAAATAATCAATCAAATAACTAAAATTTTTAAAGAAGTTTGAATTGAAAGTTCGATAACATCTAAACAAACTAAACTTGAACCAAGCTCAAGCCAAGTTTGAATCAAGCTCAAACCAAGCTTGAATTGAGAACTCGATAACATTTAAACAAGTCAAACTCAAGCCAAGCTTCAAACAAGCTTAAGCTTATAACAAAATAAACGAAGCCAAGCTTGAACAATCATTCTAAAAGTTTGGTTCATTTTAAATTTGTCTCAGCTCGGCTTGGCACGGCTCGTTTACAGCACTAAAAAATAGTATTATTTCCTTCCTATCCCTTCTACCAATTTCCTAAATCCCCTCTCTTTCTCATAGTTTTCCAACACATCCCCTCTCTCCAAAATTAAAAAGAGTTTGATATTTTTTAATATCATGCTTTAGACTTAATATTTTTTCATATCAGACCTACACTATATAGTCAATATTAGGTCCAACATAAATCTGATATTTTTTCATATAAGGCAAGTGTAAATTTGATAGGGTCTAATATTAGACTCATATGATATTTTTTCTATCAGGTCCCGTATGAAAAAAGAAATGCGTTTCGTTTAGTAAAAAACCGTTTACTTTTGATTTTTTTATGGGTGACAATAAACTTGCAAATTATTTAGATTTTTAATGGAAATATTCAGTCAATAAATCAAAATCACAGCTTTGATCCAGCTCATTAAGGTGTATGGCCAAGTCAACAAGATTGCGAAGCAATGCACATTATTAATTGTTTGGAAAAATATTAGTTTTGGCAATATAATTTCAATTCGGTGAAAATTCAAAATAAATTTTATTTGGACATATTTTTAATATAAAATTATTCATATCCACATTCTCGACGGAATGGGCAGTGGAGCTTAATTGGCAAGAAATTGGCATTTTATTTGGAATTATAAAAACTCGAATTAATCGACCATTTTCAAGAATTTTAGTTAGCGTGAAAATATTATTTAATTTTATTGTGAAACATTTCCTATACATTAGCAAATGAGTAATTTAGATAATAAAATAAAGGAAAAACGGATACTTCATTTTTTAACAATTAGTTTATATATATATATATAGTAGCAATCAATCATTAATTAGCACTTTGAATTTTCTCTCTCTCTCCATTCCTAGCATACAATAGAGACAAGATACTGGTCATGGGGAGAGTGACATGATTGACAATTTTGATCTTTATTTTAAGGCAAAATAAGCTAAAAAAAAACTCATATTTCATTTTAAACCAGCGTATAATGGTGCAAATATTTTTTTTAAAATAATTAAAATTTAGATCTATCTAATTAAAAAAAATAGTAATCCTGTTTGAGAGATTTTTATGATCATACTGTGTTATGATAGGATGCAAAATTAAGGATAATATTCATCTACTAAGAAACAACAATGGTAGTAAATATAATTATATTCATTCTAAATATTTTTCATAATCTATCCTTGAAAGATGGGATGAGATTTTTTCTCCAATAATATGTATCGCTTTCTAATCAATTGACGAAGACGAAATAACAATAATAAGAGGGTACATAGTCAATGGTCGATATGAATGTCATTAATCAAAATCAATATAATTGCATATTTGTATAATTGAACACGCTTGACCAATTCACTTAGATCTACTCGTCAATATTGTTAAAAGAGTACAGCATGCGTGTCGACTCAATAATTACGCTTATCTCATACGGTTTGTCCTATCTCGCATAACCTTCTTCTTGACTTGCCTCGCTTGACTTTATATTTTGTTTGACATCTAGTTGCTCAATTTAATTGACTCGCTTGACCTGTGGTTTGCACGACTAGCTCATCTCGTTCATTCCATATATATATATATATATATATATTCCACATTTTTTAATAAAAATTTTATATAAAAAAACTTATTTACACTATGGAAGAACTAGTAAATTAATTATCTGGAATTTGTAGGTTTATTATCACAGGAATTAGTTAACCATCATGATATATTAATATAGATATATTTAATTTTATAAAATGTTTAATATCGGATCCGTGGCGCAATGGTAGCGCGTCTGACTCCAGATCAGAAGGTTGCGTGTTCGATTCACGTCGGGTTCAATAATATCTAATTGTCGGATTAAATTATTTTTTCTATATTTTAACTCAACTTAGTACTAGATCTAGTTGGGCCGTCGGGGAAGGCCCAGTCTATATTCCAATAACTTGGTGTTGTAGATGAGTCTTATCCAAGTACTTTCGTATTTTGATTTCATCAGGTATAAAATGTATAAATTCTAAACATAATATTATATTTTATTTAAACTCGTCGGGTTTTATAAAATATATATTTTATTTTATAATTTAATGTAGTTTTAAGCCAATTAATTACTTCGATTAAAACGACTTAATAAAACAAAATATTTAAATTTAAACTCTTCTCTAAAAAATCTAAAAGTATCTCCTATAGGTTTTCCATAGGTTCAACAGATACAGTGGAGAGTTAAAAGCTAAGGGGCGTTTGGGTTGAGCCATTTTTATTTCCAAAAAATACGTGTTTTCTGGATTTTTTAGAAAATAGACACGAAAAATACAAACCAAACACCATTTTTCATAAAATTTGTATTTTTCAGAAAATGAAAACGAAAAACACTTTAACCAAACGGTACCTAAGTATGAGAAGATGAACTAGTCGGGAAAGTCCACGTCATAGCCTGGCTGCACCGCCGGTGCCGACTCATTACCACCGCCGCCAGAAGTTTTACCGGAGCTGTGTTGTTTTGAGCGCTATAGTACCGCATCATCAGTTCATCTATCATTGTCCAATCAACTTCCGCAACACCACATCCATGTTGTCGTCATTGAGTCCCTCCTCGTTCCCCTTGCTGACTTGTCTCCGGCGCCACCGCTCCGGTCGTCGCCAAACTCGCACTCCCTCTTATCCTTAGTTATGGTGCTAGTGGAAGGATCCCCTTCTTCGTCGTCATTGACTCGCTCCTCGTTTCCACCGTGCCCACTTATCTTCGACGCCGCATGCAAAGGTCGTCGATTAAGCCATAAAGGACACCGAATAGGCGGTGGCCGAAGGCGGTATCAGGCTATCAGCCCTGCAATGGTGGTAGTAAATGGGAACGTATGTGTCCATGTTGCCCACTATTCTTAATGGAAAAGGTCCATTATACTCCTAGATTATTTTCCTTTTATAGGGAGTGCGTCTAAGAATCATTCACGAAGATGGAGGAAAAAGAGACAACAAAAGAGGAAGAAAAATATCTAAGGTGGTGAGATTTGGTTCGTAGAATTATGGAGAGTTTTCCGATCCTGTGATCCTTTTTTTGAGGATGAGTCTTACCGTCGTCTATACGGGAGATCGTTATAAGTATTTAATTGTTTTGTACATTTAATAGATATATAATTCCTAGGTATCGAGTCACGATGGTGACTTTCAGCCGGAAATCTCTGTGCTCCTGTGATCGACGGTTTGATCGTTGCAAAGGAACACCGACGACTGCATCACGGCAGTAGTAGACCAGCTACAGGGTCACAGGCCAGCGATCGAGTCGCTGCCGGCGTCTGCACTGCTGTTTGGCGAGGCACTGTGCCAAAATTACGATAAGGTCGCGATTTCCATCGGAGCAGGGCTCCGGCCGCGGAGATATGCCTGCGACGACATTCCGTGGCCGGAGATGGCGTACCGGCTGGCCGCGATGCGCTGGTGGTCGGGACGGGAAGAACAACCGCTGGCGACCTTGTCGGGCCGAGAGCGACCAGAGTTTGGTGCCGGAAAGGACGGGTGACCTTCCCAATAGGCCGGCAAGAGGTTGGCATGGCCGTCGACTGCGTCCGTCGTGGTTGCACGGTTGAAGCGGTGTGGGTGACGTGCGGCGAAGAAAACGGAGGAAGTGAACACGAAGAGAACGGTGTTCGTGAGAAAATGTTTGATTTTAGAAAATCAAATAAAAAAACCGTGAGCATTAGAAAATAAAGATGCATGTTGATATTAAAAACATGTGACCCAAATGGTATAATTAAAAATAAAAAAAAAATGGGCTTCACGTAAATAAAAAAAAAATTCTCACTGGTCTGGTTCAAATCGTACTGGTTTGAATCAGATGGTCAAATTAGGCTATTAGATCTCGGTCTAATTTGACTCATTAAATGGTTTAGCCTAACTAATTGATCCAAATCTAAATTAATTTAGGTTGATTAATTATGTATTGGATTAAATATTATCAAATGACCAAATTTATTTTATTGGGTCTAATTTGATCAAATGGATTAGATTTGTTTTAATTGGTTAGACTTAATCTAATGAGCATCGAACGGACTTGAGTTTGATCAATGAGTCTGAAATTAGTTGAAATTAGCTTAAATTAAACAATAATCGAATATAGGTACAGTATATCCCTATCCAATTAGATCGGTTCTAATTGAGGACAATGGACTAAGCTTCGGATCTGGATTCCTGATCGACCAGTCAAATGGGTAATTCGACTTAGGCTCCTAAAAACCGAGAAGATTTATTTTTCTTGATTTATTATGTTGGTTCTATGCCTGTATAAATTGAATTAAGCCGGTTTTGTACTAGTTAGTCGATTTTGTATTGACTTATTTAATTTCAATTTTTCAGATGGCACGGACGATTACCACATTGACTCATCGCGAAGTGCGGCGGAACCAGCTCAGGGAAGAAATTCAGGAGATAGAGTATAACTTTGATTATGGAGTCGATAGACATGTTGAACTGCTTAATGACCTATTTTGGAAACTTAAGCAAGAAAAGTTTCTAGTTCTGGACAGTTATAGGATCTGGGCTTTGATGTGTTCATTACTAGAGCTGTTGGTTGCTACTTGGAAAACCTAATGGTTCCCCTAAACAAAAATTTTGTACAAGTCCTGAACCTTTCCTAGCTATTATGTGTTCTTTTAAGTTAAACTTGAATCGTCTGCGAAACTTAATACTTTTAATTCTAAGCTTAACTTATATGTTCTAATTGGCTTGGATCGCCTGCGGAACTTAACACGTTTGATCCAAATCAACCTAGGTTTCAAAGTCGATTAAATATTAATTTCTA
>JBBMJZ010413101.1:32048-50804 GCA_037833815.1 Zingiber zerumbet | reverse complement strand
TTAAACTTAGGATCGAACGTGTTAAGTTCCGCAGGAGATCCAAGTTTAATTTAAAAGAACACACGGTAGCTAGGAAATGTTCAGACCTTTGTACAAAATTTTTGTACAGTGGAACCATTAGGTTTTCCGAGTAGCAACCAACACTTGCCTGGTATTCGGTTAATGTTAACCTACTAGGATTTCATTTGCTCAACATCTAATAAACTTTGACCTGCCGAAACTTCCCATTGCCTAACAACCGGTCAAACTTGACTTGCCAGGACTTCTATCATCACCAAGTGTCAGGTTTTCCATGATCTACTTGGACTTTTTGTCTCGTGTCAACTCCATATTGAACTTTCGATCACCAAGTATCGATCAACGTTGACCTACTTAGACTTTTCTCTTAACAACTTTTTGTTAGATTTATAATCACCAAGTACTGTTTGATTAATCTTGACTCACTTGAATTTTTTTTCTTTCCAACTTTTCATTGGACTTTCCATTCTCATTGGACTTTCTAGTAAGCAAGTATTCAGTGAATCTTGATCTACTTGAGTTTTTACTAATATACTGATCAAACGTAAACATCTAAACTCGAGTTAATCCGAATTTGGTCCATGATCCCATCTGGAAGCTGCGTCAGACGGAGGTCGGTTGCGGTGTCCTCGGTGTTGACGGAAAGTCGGTCGGGCGCTTCGATGACTTGGTAAGGCGCTGAGAAGGCTCCCACGAGCGGATGACTGGGGCTGACGATCGGGGTGACGCGGCGAGGGGTCTGCACACACTCAGACGAGTCCACCTAACGTTAGAGGCCAGAAACCAGAGAAAAAGTCTCCGGAGCAAGCCCTCCGACGCTCAAATCAGGTACTTTTTTCCCAGAAGAAGAGTGAAAAGCGAAAGGATGAAAAGTAAAAGACTGATGTGAAAAGGTGAGTGAGCGTACCTGTGTAAGGGAGAAAGCTTCCCTTTTTATATGTCAGTGAGTACTTCTGGAACCTGCTAAGTGTCAGAGAATGTCAGGTGTCAGGGCTTGTCTGGTAACGAATGACACGTGACCTCTTTTTACTGACTATGGGAGCATCTCTTTGGCTAGAGGCCTCCAACCATCGGAATATTCTCTGACAAGTGACGGTTATTTCCTAGCAGGTGGTTATGATTCCATGGCTTGTTTGCCATTTAGTCCCTGCTCGGTTCCTTTACCTATGTATTCAGCCCGGTAGATCCTGACCTGCGTATTCAACCTCAAGCATCCTGATTAGTGTACCTTGCCTTGTAGATCTGTACCTGCGCGCCCAACCCTGTAAATCCTGACCTGTGCGTTCGGCCCTGTAATTTCTGACCTGTGTGTCTAACTCCATAAATCCAGATCTGTGCGCCCAACTCTATAAGTATTACCCTGTGCATCCTGATCGTTATTCCCTGACTTGCATATCTCGCTCTGTATCCTACTCTGTGTACTCAGCCCGGTAGATCCTGACCTACGTATTCAACCTCAAGCGTCCTGACCAGTGTGCCCTGCCTTGTAGATCTGTACTTGCGCGCCCAAACCTGTAAATCCTGACCTGTGCGCTCGGCCCTGTAATTTCTGACCTGTATGCCTAACTCCATAAATTCAGCTCTGTGTGTCCAGCCCTGTAACTTCTGACCTGTATGTCTAACTCTATAAATTCAGATCTGTGCGTCCAGCTCTATACCCTATGCATCTTGCTCGCTATCCCCGGACCTGCATATCCCACTCTGTATCCTGTTCTGTATATTTAGACCCGTAAGTACCCGACCGATGTTTCTTACCATGTGTGTCTTGTGATGCTTATCCTTCCCTGCACGCCCTGATTTGTGATTCTTATCCCGCAGATCCCGACCTGTCTGTCTTGACCAATATTCCCTAACCTGTATGCCCCTCTTTTATACGCTCATTTACGATTCTTACCTCACATATTCTGACCTGTATAAATCCTGGCCTGTCTTATCTGCATGTTCTGCCTTGTACGACCTGTTCCTTATGACCTGACCTATATCTCCAGACCCGCAAATCCAGACTTGTATACCCATAACCACTTACCTGTAAGTTTTTGATTCGCAATCCCCGATCTATAATCTCTTACCTGTAACTCCATATGAGTCTCGTTTTGTGACTTCTGACCCACAACTCATACCCAGCCTTTATTTTGTCAACCTGTACCAGCCTGACCTGTATATCCTGACTTGTATACATGGCTTTGTATATATCAACCTGTATTTCCCGCTCTGCTCGCATCTTACTGACCTATATCGACCTGCAAGTATTTTATCCGTTATATCGTACCCCTGTACGTCCTAACCTTTATATCCTGCCTTGTGTGCTAGGCCTCGTATGCATTGACCTCCTATGCCTCGTACCATCTTTCACGACCTGTATTTCCTATTCCGCATCGACCTGCAAGTATCTTACCCGTTATGTCGTACTTTGTACGTCCTAACCTTTATATCCTGCCTTATGTGCCAAGCCTCGTATGCCTTGATCTCCTATATCCCGTACCGTGTTTCACGACCTGTATTTCCTGTTTCGCTTGTATCTTACCGACCTGTATTGACCTGTAAGTATCTTACCCGTTATGTTATACTCTGTACGTCCTGACCTTTATATCCTGCCTTGTGTGCCAGGCCTTGTCTGCCTTGACTTTCTGTGTCCCTCACCGTGTTTCACGACCTGTATTTCCTGCTCCGCTCGTATCTTACCGACCTGTATCGGTCTGCACGTATCTTACTCGTTATGTCGTACCCTATACGTCCTGACCTTTATATCCTGCCTTGTACGTTTCACTTGATATATCTCGGCCTGTAAATCCCGACCTGTACATCCTGATTTGTGTTTCCCGACCTGCGTATCCTGTCCTATATGCTTCCACATGTATATCCCCATCATGCCCGCCTGACCTTATATACTCGGGTTTGTGTATCTTGACCTGTAAATCCCGACTTGTATATCCTGCTCTGTACGTCTTGACCTATACTCCCCGTCCTACCCGTCTGACCTTGTATACTCGGTTTTGTATATCTCGACCTGTATTTCTTGACCTGACGGTATTTGATGAAGGCCTTCGGCCAAACACCCCTTCTGGCTTCTAGCTACCACGTTCACATAACTTAGGACTGCCACGCCTCTCGACTTTTGACTATCATGCCCGCTTGACTTTTGACCGCCACGTCCGTTTGACTCCTGACTGCCACGCCCGCTCGACTCTTGACTACTACGTCTACTTGACTTCTGACTGCTACGTCCGCTTGACTTCTGACTGCCACCATCCTTTGACTTCTATTTAATCATCTTTTCTGGGCCCCTCTCTATGCACCGTATCAGTCCATTTTGACCTGAGATCGATCGCAACATAAAATTGAAAGTTACTGTTGAATTGTGTTCGTGATCTTTGAAAAATGATTCTACTATTGTTGTTATAAATGACGACATTAATTATGGTACATTAATGTCTGTTGTTTGGTCATTACTAGCTAGCCGTCAATTGCAGAGATGTTGATCGTGGGAACCGTGGATCACATCTACTTACAATCAATAACCATGCGATTTGCGAATGATCAAAGGAGTTCGAAGTAAGGAGCTTAAGAAGTTAGGGAGTTCAAAAAAAGACTTAACTTGAAAGATCGATCTAAAGATGCTGTGCCGACCAGCTCAAAAGGTTGGCCCCTTAACTAGGAGCTTCGGATTCTATTCTCCTGTGCAATGGGAAACAGTTTAAAATTTTATGGACAAACTTTATTTGAAGGCCTCGCTGGCCTAAATACGATAAGAGGCATCCTACAATGATCCTTGATGAGATCATCTTAGGATCCTTTTGTGCATAAGGTTTTTCTTACTTTTGCTATGCTTTCTGGATTTGATAACAGGTTGATAATATAAAACCTCTTGATCTTATTGTCCCGCTGTATCTTGTAAGTTCCTTAACTAAAGATGGTCAGAGTTGGCATTGCAGAGTACTCCAAATGGATCCTTTACTGATCAGTGATGCATGCATGCTGTTGAAGCTGCACCTCTACAGATGAAAATAATTTATTTTAAAGCAGAAGGCACGCAGCATTTTCCATTGCCAATCCATGCAATTGCAAGAATCGTCCTCATCACTCATTTCTTATATAATCCTTGCACTCCCTTTAGTACTATATATGTTTTTCCAGGTAGCTTTGCACTTTGCCTAGCTCCATATGCTCCTCTAACCAAAATATTTAATCTCATAAATCCATTGTTCATGCAGAACAGATCAGTCATTGATAAGAGCACCAATATTTAACTGCAGTAGTAATTGCGTTTCAGAAATCCAAGAGACAATGATCCTTTTAGTTGATGCCACAAATATATATCAACGTATGCATTTGCTGTAGGGTTAGATGCGTGGCACCTCCAGTGAAAAGCTAAAGCTGATGAAGACAAAATTTTAAAGATGGAAGGAGGTAGAATCCTTAGAGCTTAAGTACTTTAGGGCATATTCATGCACCTACGTGGAAGGCCGGCCATGAATTATTGAACTCTACTTTTATTGAAATGCAAAAATGTTTGATATAGGACGTTCCAGTTTGAAGATCATCAAGTTTTATTCCATGATCATACCGATCAATTAAAAGTCTACGAAAACAATGCCCTCACAACTCTTTCTATTGTGCCTTTGATTCCTTAGTCCTGAATTAAAATTTGTCGTCATTTAACATGCTTTACTTAGATAAAAAAAAGGGATGCTAATCTAGGATTATCATATAAAGCACCAGTCAAGTTGATTCTGCTTTTATAGCCCCATCAGGAGCATGATTAATGCATCATGCTCTTTTAAAAACATTTTTAATGCTTAATCCATAAAGGTTTAGTGGATGGCAGCTACTTAAAAGGTATGCCCACCATGAAGCTTATCTCTGGGTTGTGCTCCATTTAACACCTTGCTTCCTTCCTTCCTAACTTTGAGCTTGAGGGCTAGTTTTAATTATTCTCTCCATCGATTAGGCTTCGAATTCCTTGACAAAGAAAGAGAGGTATGGCTCATTCTTCCTTCCTCAAGAGTAATTTATCTTAAATATATTTTACAAGTACACATACATCTTATTAATCTCCTCGTGAACACAGAGCAACAAATAGAGAGAGAAGCATGAAGGATGGAGCTGTGAAATGATTCAACCATGAACCTTTACAAGGATCAACAACAGCAAAAAGAAGATATAATGGAGCTTTACCTTGGTTACTTTGAAAACAATATGCACCATGGAGCTTCTTGGTAAGCAATTTCTTTTTCATTTCCTCCTCCTTCTGCGGTTGTGGTTGTTGTTGAAATACATATAAAATTTATGATTTCAAAAATAGGTTAGAATAACTCATGAAAATTTCACCATTTTTTTAAATTGAAAATAAAAATAATCATCATCATTGCGGGCATTATAATGGGAGTGGTCGACATTGCGCTGTCAATATCGCATGGGAAAATTTGAATTTCGCCATCGACTTTACTTTCCTTTTTAACTTACCTCCCGAAACTTTCTAAAACATTCCTAAAATTTAAAATCGTCGTCATATTCTCCTCCTTTTGCGCAAGTTAACATTCCTTTTTAACTTCCGCAAAAGGAGACTATCATTTAGAGGGCCTTTTTCATAATTTTAAACTTCTGAGGATGGTTAGGAAAAAGGTAAAGTGGAGAGTGAGGGAGGGGGACGAAGCGAAAAAAAAAATTAGGTGCATTTGGGGAAGGTAAGTGCACCGGAGTTGTGCGCGACAGCCACCGCTGGTGTCCGATGGAGCAGGATAACGAGACGCCCAACTGTGGCACACTCTTTCCGCTTTCCCGCGACCCACCATTAAAGAATAACGGTGGAGGACTGAGAAGGGACGGAACTCGACCTCCGGGAATCTCCACTTCCGTCTACTAAACTGCTTCTAATAAAGGGGCGGGGAGGGAGGGAGGAATGGCGGCTGCGGGCTTTCCCTACCGGGCTGTGGGGTTACGGTTGTGCGCTTCATTCCGAGGCAATAGTTTCACGGGGCGAATAGGCGGCTCAACTCTGGACCTCAAGGTTAGATCGTTTTTTTTTTTTTGTCGTTTCGTCGTAGGTGATAGCTTGTTTCCTGGTAGTTGCTGCTTGTGAAGTTGGAATCTCTCTGTTGAACGGGAAAAATCCTTTTTTTTTTTTTTTGCTTACTTAAATAAGAGTGAAGCTTAAAAATACTGTTTTGGATGATTTTTGTCAATAGAGAACGTGAACAGAAATTTGCTTGTACTCTGAGTTCAGCACTGTTCTTGTGTGTGTGTGTGTGTGTTTTTAACCTTTTGTAGATAAAGGAAGTAATCAAAACTCTGATTTCGTCTTAGAAGGATTTGAGTAATTCAGATGAAACAATAATATCTCCCTGGTGTTTGATTTTTTATTGTTTATAAAGGAAGAATGAAGAAGATATATGATTACGTTGCATGCCTGGTTTCGCGTGACAAATTGATCTAACATATGGTTTAGTTTTATAAAAGCTTCTCGTGACACAATCCTGAAGTATGTTGACAGGAATAATTATGGGGATAATCTTTCTCTGCAGAATGAAATGATCTTAAATAGGGGTTGGAGATATTGATCCATAACGGTTATTTCTCTAAAAGTTATGCATACTCAGCTATAAGATCCCAGGAGTGAAGATGGATTTGTTAAGTAATCTTGGGGCTTGGATTCATTTCTGTTCAATGAGTTTGTCAAGCAAATTTGTGTTGTGTCATTTATACAAAGTGGGTTGTTGTACTTAGAACTGTTTGGAGTGCTAAAGAAGTATGATACTCTTATCCATTACTTACTATTTATGTTTGGCTACCAATTAGACACTAATGGAGTGAGGATGATTGTTATATTTACTTTTATTGGCATGATTCAAAGCCTTGATGCAATAAATTGAACATTGTGTCTCTAGGAAACACTTCCTTAATCAATAAATTGTTTGACTTCTAACTGCTGTGCATTCCATTGGAATAATCTTCTTATCCTTTCAGTGCAAACAGTAGGAGCCATATATCTCCATTTCAAGCCTCATGTAGGATGGGCATGTGTGAAGAAAATCACCACATTGGCATGTGGGAGGACTCATTCAAAGCTGATAGTAGTCAAAATACATGTGCTTCAACTGTTATGGAGGCAGATATGCGAATTGACTGGTTGATATCTGCAGCATATCTATCTTGTTCCAATTATAACCTTTACTAATGTTAGCACTTGTTCTGATTGGTTATTTGTATTCTTATGTAGCTAGAAGTTATTCCTCTCAAGGCACTAGGAAAACCAAAGAAATATGACCATAAAGAAAACCAGACTTCAGATAAGGTACATAAAATATTAAAATGGCTATGAGGTTTTTTTTTTACTCCTATCAATTCTGTAGTAGTTTTATTAATTTATTTTTCTCAATCTTGACTAACATGACATCAGTAATTGTTTCCTAAGTCATTTTAATGTGATTGTTATGCTGTAAATTCATGCAGAAAGTATTCTTCTTCACAAAATCTTCAATATTCTTGTTACTACCAGAAATTAAATTTGGATATCATGTGTCAACTAAGCGATCTATAGCAACCTCTTGAAGACTTTTGCATGTGGAAAATAAGAAAACTGACCTAGGTAGTAAGTGCATTTATATCTGATTGAAACTTAATTTGTGAAGCAATTTTATTAGTGATAAGCACACATATACATTCCAGACTTATAGAATTACGGATTTTGAAATTTAAATTTGACACTTTAGAATATATTATTCTAGTCTGCATCTTCTATTAAATGGTGAGCAAGAAATGTAGAAAATCCTATAGTGAGCACCAGAATAGAGAATGTATGTTGCTTTAGTATAATGAACTTATATTAAGGTTTTCCTATATCAGACTGGGATATTTTCTAGTTAAACTTGTGAAATTCCAACGGTTGATGGTTTGAGATATCCTATCATGAACTGAATTATGATTATTTCAAGTTGGTTGAATTTTTGTTTTAGTTACCTTAAATGGTTTATATTTGAAAGACACTATTGCTTCTTATTTTGTTAATCTGGTGTATGGCATGACTGTTCGTATTTGATCTGAGATTTATCTTCTTATATAAAACCCCAATCATCTCAATGAGCCACGTTCAACTCTGTTAATTAAGTAGACTCTGAAAGTATGGATTGCATTTAGTAATGCTTATCAGAAATGTTCTGCAATTAATATGGGCCCTTAGTTTAATAAATGACATTTATAGATATTGAGACGGCTGGCACAAAATCGAGTGGCTGCTCGAAAAAGTCGACTGCGGAAAAAGGTACTTAGCAAAGTGATTTCTTTTAACTGACTATTAAAGTCAGGTTTAATATGCTGATCTTCAAGCACATTCTTTGACAGGCTTATGTTCAGGAATTAGAGTCAAGTCGTTTAAAACTCGCCCAACTAGAACAGGAGGTTGAGAAGGGCAGACACTTGGTAGAAATGCTACACCTTCATGATGAGCAGAAATCTTATCTTGTCCATGTCAGCTGATGAACAAATTGTTGCTTTACTTCAGGGTATGCACACAATAGGTGGGAATATGCGAGGGTCACCCCTTGGGGTGCCTGGAAGCGTCAATATAGGTATGATGTAGAATTTTGTTTTCCTCTCTTCTTTACACTAAATCATCAAAGAAAGGAAAAGAAATCTCAACAATTTCTTGAAATAATCATTTTGCACCAATATGTTGATAATGATAGGTACTTGTATCTAACATGGCATGAGTCTAGATGTCTGATACGTTTTTTTAAGAAATTTTAACATGAAGGGTAGAAATATATACTTGGACACTTAGGCCTCTTTTTTTAGATGTCTGATACCTTTTTTTTCTTTTAAAGTTTATGATACTTGATCTCTCGAGCATAATGATGTTCATATTGTATGTTGGATGCCTTAGAGACAGGTGTAGAAGTGGTTGAAGAGTCCTACTATCATAGTTCACTAGCTCTTTTGACTTTTAGTTTATGTTGAACCATACTATGGTTCATTTTTTTGGTTGCACTTTTAGCAATACTAGATAAATCTGGGCTTTCTTCTTCCATTTTTTTTTGCACATAGAGATGCCAAATCATTATCATCCGACCTTTACTCTTTCTGATGTTTAAGCTGATGCAAGTACTTGAATGAATTGTGCATAATGTTCCACAGACTCATTTTTAAAAATGCATACCATGATATGAGTTGGATGAAGAAATTACCATTTATTGAATATAATGAAATAGCACAGAAACCTGTAAATATAGATTTAGTGTCTTAAAAATAATATGGACAATATGGGACACCTTAATTTAGTCCTAGAAGAGTCTTGTAGGCTTATATGAATAAAGTACTAATAATTTGTTCCTAGGCAACCAAAGCATGCGGTGTGGTACGCATAATTAATTTCTGGGTTGTTTAAATTGTGACATTTTATATCAGAGCCGGTTTATGCTAGGCATGGTAAGGCAGTTAAGCTTTTGTGACTTCAATTACAATTAGGGATGATTCTTGATTCTCAGTTGGACTTTGGGTATTGACATGGACATGGAGCCTGCCAGGCAGAGGAGGTTATGGCATTTTGATTTTGACCTACATGAGTAGTTGTTGATTGATGAATGGGTTTTACAAACTTATATGAGTGAACTATTATTATTTTGGATGAATGGTTAGAGCTACCAAGTTATGATAGGGACTAATTCTCCTGTTTGAAAAGGTTGTGACACTATAAAATATTGCATAGTTGAATTCATCTTCTATTCGTAATATTACATCCTCTTTCTTCTACAATAAACTTGTCACAAATTTATGACATTTCTACCCTTGGGCGGCATAATTATTTGTAGGTTTGTTCTTCTTTATGTCTCCTTGATTCTTTGGATGGGTTATTCTTTGATTTTTGATTTTTTTTAGTACCTATTACTTGAGGTGCAATTCTTGTTTGCTTTCCAGGGATTGCTGCTTTTGAAATGGAATATGGACACTGGGTTGAAGAACAAAATCGACAAACATGTGAACTTAGAGCTGCACTGCAGGCAAATGTATCTGATTTGGAGCTTCACATGCTTGTTGAGAGTGGAATGAGACATTATGATAATCTTTTCCAAATAAAATCCAAAGCTGCTAACTCTGATGTCTTCTATCTTATGTCTGGCATGTGGAGAACATCCACTGAGAGATTTTTTCTTTGGATTGGTGGATTTAGGCCCTCAGAGCTTCTAAAGGTGATTGAATTATTTGAGAAAAAAACAAATCTAGCCACCATTATGATTGCACATGCACACTGTACTTCAATATCAGCATGAAAATCTGTGATTCCTTGAAACATAGTGACTACTCTAATGTAGCATGGGACTGCTGAAAGTATACATCAATCTAAATCTAAACTAGGTCTATTCCAAATTTCCAATATAATGACATAATTGAAAACAAAAAATACACTAAGTTTCAGATTCCTATCATTTTGCTGTAAATTCTTTTTTTTTTTCTTTTGACTTGCCAAGACAACCATTTTCATTATCCTCATATACTAATATCTCATTCTTGGTTTGCAGGCACTCTACCCACAGCTAGACCCTCTGTCGGAGCAACAAATGACTGCTGTCTGCAGCCTGCGACTATCTTCACAACAAGCTGAAGATGCACTGTCTCAAGGACTGGAAAAACTTCAGCAAACTCTTTCTGAAACTCTAACATGTAACTCCTTAGGCACATCTTGTGTTTCGAGTTACATGGGACAAATGGCAAATGCCATGGGAAAGTTGGATGCTCTTGTAAGCTTTCTGAACCAGGTGATACACAATTCTGCCAACACATTCATTAATTATCTTGCTCTGCATATTTTTATTTTCTTTTTTGCTGATTCATCAGTGTTCTACTACTTCAGAGTTTTTTAATATTATATATCAGTGCAATGCTTAAGAATGACTTACCAACATCATTTTAGTCTTAACTATGTACTTGGATTTGGCTACCAATACCTTGCCTATGTTTTTGGTATATGATTTTGTGAAAATCTTTGTATGTGACCAACAGCAATGTCTGTGCCCAATTTGGAGTGTTGGTTGTCTAATACAAGTCCCACAGAAATGGTGTTGGATGCAAAGTTCTTGAAGTTTGTTCAAGAGTATTCCTATTTGAAAGGATAAAACTACAGTACAGTAGATTTATAATCAGGCCTAGGATGAAAAGTTGGTAGTTTAGTGAGGTGTTGAAGCTCTTCAAACAACAGTCATCATCTATACTGCTGGATAACCTATCCCTTCTCAATCAGATTAAGTTTCAGCACCGTCAACTCCTTTCTTCTATATGAGTGTCTATGCTTTTTGTAGTAGCAATTTTTTGACACTGCGTTGGGTTGCAACTGGCGGCTACCCATTTATTCTCCTCTAGTCAACTTCTGAACCAATTTTAAACTTCTAAGTTTGCACTTCCATATACACTGGATAATTTTCAACCATTTCTCTCATTGGTGCACTATTGTTTTCGAGTTTTTTTGTTGAAAGGAAACAGAGAAGCAATGTATCAACACCAACAACTGTAATATATTTGACATTTTCTCTATAATCCTTTGAGTTCATCCTGAATATTAGTCTGACCCTCAATCATCCTTTCCTAAATTTAATACAGGCTGACCACCTGAGACAGCAGACTTTGCAGCAGATGCACAATATCCTCACAACCCGTCAGGCTGCACGAGGTTTGCTTGCATTGGGCGACTACTTCCAACGACTACGCGCCCTTAGTTCATTATGGGCTGCTCGACCTTGCAAACCTGCTTCATAAACATCAGATCAGATCCCATTGGTGAATTGTCATTTCAAAAATCGCAAACCAAATCAACTGGAACTGGGCCAGGGAATGGACATTAACAAAATGGTTCGTAGCCTCCATCCGGATCATTATTCTAACAAAGTATATACAACAAAATTGCAACAAGGGCCGTAGTGTAGATGATTTGTAAAAATATATCTCATGGTTCTGTAGCTTGTTTATGAACATGCCATTTGTTATTGTTGCAGCTCCATTTTCAGCATAAGGGGGACATTAAGTTGCCCATGAACTGGTATTCCATATTAGGAACAAACTGCTCTTTCCCAGTGTATATAAAATGCTTGTTGTAAGATATGTTTACATAAATTACATTGGATGCAGCGAGGAATAATTAAAATTGTATGTGCATGAGCACTACACAAACAACGCATAAGGTGAATTTGATATATGAACATAATAAGCTATCTAGTTAATATGTTCAAGCGAGGTGTTTTTGTGAAACTCAGTATGCTTGGGGATGGTCAACTATGCTAATAGTCAAATCATATCTTCGTGTATATTCAGAAACCAATAAAAGATTCCAGTAACAGCATTTCTGCCACCAGTTATGATGAATTTATATATATATATTTCAAACGGAACACGTAGCTAAAGGATGCTGGGCTTTTTTCCTGATTTATCTTGGTGGCTTATCCGGCCTGATTAATTAGATTTGCAAACCAAACTAGTTATATGAGAATTTGATATAACAAAACCAAAAAGTTAATAACAAAACATCCATTAGATAGGACTCCTATCTCAACCGAGTAGAACTTTCACCTTCTTGGAAGATACATAAAAGCATAGTTATGTTGAGAATTTAGATAACTTAAATGAATAGTAGCTAACAAAATAAGGAGAAAGCATTGCCACATTGGGATGGTCTTCCCAAGCCCATGTTTTGATTCATTAACATCTTTCTGCAAAAGCTAGGAAAGTTAACAGGATCTTGATTTTTTAAAAATATTTCCTAGAACAAAAAAAAAACTCAAAATGACAAGCCTAAAACACAAATATACATGTGTTTCTAGGTCCAATACTTTGATCAACATGCAAAATTTAACTTGTTTGCTGCCACAAAATTGAGGACATCCATGGATTTAACATAAAGATACCCAAATAAATCAGCCATTATAAGAAGATTAACAAAGATCCATTGAGTTGCCCTAAACCACTAAGTGTGCTGCTTATTGAGGTACTTGTTGTTTGGATCTATAAGACAAACTAGGCAACACTTGAGTCAATAACCACCATTTACAACTGTAGCAGAAGAACATAAAAAGGGAAAATCAAAATGGAAAGGGAAAAAACACATTCTACTTTTCAATCATCAGACAAGACAAAGAGTCCTCTAGATCCAAATTTTCCAACATCAATAAGTAACTAAGTCATGAATCCAATGTTTGTGGTATGAAATAATAGCTTCCTCATTTAATGAAAAAATATGTATCAAACCCTAAACTCTTCCAGCTAAACATAATAGGAGAATACTTATTTGTACAGAGCGGAAATTTGATCTATTTTTTTTCTCTTTCCTATTCATGTTTACTTGTAACTAATATAGCGAATAATTTTCTAAGCAACAATTAATAAAGAACAATATTAAACATTATCACATCACATCAAAAGTCTCCGAGAAATTGCGACGTCAAAGCATACAAAATAAACCATATAAAATGATTAAGATTACTGCTACTCACAAATCATAATAAAAAAAATAATATTTATGATCTTTAATTATGATTAAGAATAAAAAGTCGAAGTTATTATCTTATTTTTACTATCAAAATTATCAAGGAATTTAAACTTTATACGTCAAAATAAAATTTTAATAGACATCTTGCTAATTCTAAATAAAAATTATAAGTATAATCAAATCATTAATCCATATTCTTTTTTTTTTTATCTCCTTTATATTTTATAATATTATCTAATTTTTTAATTTTATTGATGTTCTATAATAATTTGTTAATATTTAATTCAAATATGATATAGAAGAAAAATGAGTAAGATGAAATTTATTTGTCTTGGAGTAAACGAATTAGAGCTCCTTGGGAGCTTGGTGTCGGTCCAGATCCTCTGGACCCATTTTTCCCTGTCCCTCCCTGGACCACAGAACCCATATAAATTGTTACATCACGTGTAGCTCACATGCAGATCCCACGCAGAAACGCAGGAAGAGGTAGATAGCAAAAAGCGCAGAAACGCACGGGACGGAGCCCTAACCTCACCTCGCGCGATCCGACGCCTCCGCCGGCGGTGCGTCGCCATCCTCCCGCGCTCCTCCTGTGATCTCCCTGAGCAAAACCCAGCCGGCGGCACCTCCGCCGGCGACGACCCAGTGCTCGCACCACGCAGAAAACGCAGAACTGCCTCTTCCGAGCAGTTCTGCGACTTCGCCGCAGAAAACGCATCATCAGGCGACGACACAGTTCGCCTACTCCTCCTCCGCAGATCTGCCTCCTCCGAGCCCGAGCCCGAGCCCTGTCTCAAGATCCTCAACCTCTGCCGCCGTTAGGGCTAAATTGCGGTACTATTTCGGTGTAATCTCATCCTCAGATTTGGTTGCCTATAGTTTCAGATTGTCATTCTAGTTTGTTGTCTTCTTCTTCAAGGTTAATGATGTCCAACTTCAGTTCAGATGAATATACTAAGCAACAAAAAATTAATTAAATGCGAAGAGTATCATACTCCGAAACAAGTGATTCTCAAGGCTTCCACGGAACATGAACTCGTATACAAGCAACCTATGATCATCTTCACAGCAGTAGCCAATCAACTTCACTAGATTAGGATGCCTCAGTTGTCCAAGAAAATTAACCTCTGTCTGGAAATTAAAAAATGGACACAAGTCAGACTTGCAAAAGAGTTAAAGTTCCAAATAGATAAACTTTTTCTGTCGATAAGTAGTATATAAGCCAACATCAGGCCCCCAACTTTCAAGGATAATAATGCATACATATTGTGTAGGATTCTGGCTACTACGACAATTTTTACCTGTTGAAGACAAACACATGATGAACATAAATTGTTGTAAGACAATCAAGAAAAAAAAGTTGCACTCAATTGAAGGGAACAACATGACAAAATTTTGTTATAGTTTTATGTTCAAAAGTGTAAATTCAACCTCGAAAACCTACTAGAGAAAAACAGTAAAAGTTGGGTGCTGCAGACCTCTACATTTATGTGAACATAAATGCCGAAAGACAATAAGCTCAGTTCAATGGGAACACACAACTCAAGTTGTAAGTGAGCTGTTATGAGTTGCCTGAGAAGAAAAAAGAATTCCTTTACATTTGAACATTCTACATAAAGTGACATATGTTCACCATTAAATTAGTGCATGTTTTAAATGTTCCCAATCATCCTAGAAACAAATATATTTTCCAACTCTCCATATGTTGGCAAAATAAGTTACATGTAAAAATATTATGCATTTTGTTGCCGCGTATCAGACAATAAACCAAATTAACTATACAATTTTCAAATATTTAATATAGCAAAATTAATAAGATATCAGAAAAGAAAATCAACTTACAAGCCATTCCCTATGTCCCTGATGACCATCCTTGTTGAGAACCTTTACAGCAACTGGAAGTGATTTGAGACCAACTCTCACATTTTCATCTATATAACCCTTGTACACGGTACCAAACCCTCCTTCACCAAGCACATAATCCGCACGGAAACTTTTAGTAATCGTCTCAAGCTCAAACAATGTGAACGCAATCACATCGGTGTATATTGCAATATTTCTCGAATCCTCAAAGTGTCGGGGAGTCGAGGGGTCACTAACATCTGAGAAGGTACGAGTATGTTTTTTCTCTGTAAGAGCATTCTTAACAGGTACTTGGAACATTTGGAGTTGTTGAACTGCACCAACAACAAGGTTTCAAAATGGCTAAATTGACAACCTCAAATAAAAGTTTTCATCAGTTTCTGATATCTAAGCTGCTGTTTTGTAGATTAAGCAACATTCAGAAGAGACATTACATATAAAATTTCAGCTGACTAGAGAAAGCTAAATCATAGACGCTGACTTTCTCACACTGTCCCACAACATAAATAAAAAAAAGATACGGTAGCAAGCAAGATCCCTAAATGTCGCATCTTGAAATAGACTAGTTTGCAGAATAAAGCTGGTTCTTAGCTCACAATCTGTACTTGGTTGCCTCTCCAAATTCAGAATGAATCAAGGACCAACCAAACATAATGGAACACAAATAAAACACCGAAAGGTTCATCAAAATCCCATCGATAATGAACAAGAAAGACAGGAGGCAAATGGGAAAGATAAACCCCAATAAATTGACATAAAAGAAGGAAAGACCAAATCTTTGAAGAACCTCAGTCCCGGAGGCCGATTCGTCAACAAGAACCAATCCTTTCCGGAAAAAAAAAATAATCCAGATTAGACCTAAAAAAACAATGACAGCGCACCCATCCGAAAACCATCAAAAACCCTAGAGAGAGAGAGAGAGAGAGAGAGAGAGATGGGAAAACAAAAAAATCAAATCTTGAACCAGAGCAAGCTTACGCAGTGCCCTTTCCGAACAATCCTGTCACAATCCGGACCAAGCACCGGCAATGGCGCAACCCTCTCACGAAGCTCAAGGGGGAATACACAAAAGGACGAAATTTGGGGCGAAAGGCGTCACCTTGCGCGTGAGCGGCGACGACGGCATTCTCCTCCCTGGTTCCGCAGTTGCCCATCGTTGGAGCCGTCTCTCATCCTCCGGCGGCGCTCAAATCCTGCCTCACCCAGGCGACGCCAAGCTTCATGCGGCTGCTGAAACCCCGAGAAGAGAAAAGGTGGGATTAGAATATTTATAAGTCGGAGGAGGGAGATAGAGGATTGCGAGAAAGAAAGGTGACATCTTTTTTGCCCGCTTCCTCGGTTTCCCTTTTTACTTTGGGAGTTTACACAACGAGCAGGCCACCAACTCCACCACCCCCCAAAGATTCCCCCACCATGATTTTTAATTAAAGCGAGGAGGGAGGAGCTCCCTTGTGAGCAGCCAGTGACTGAGGTGATGTTTTTGAGTGCGAGCGAGCGAGCGAGCTCGCATCAGTCTGTGGAGTGCTTGAGACATGGCAGGAAGACTCACATGTGATAGACCCTATACACCACTTTTATAATTTATAATTGCCAAAATTCTCAAATTGTCCCATTTTTTTTTAATTTTCATTTTTTTTTCCTAATGTGTTTTATATTGGATAAATATTAAAAGACACTCTATTTTTTTATTTATTATAAAAAAAACACCACATCCTACCATTAGTATTGACCAAAGTTAGATAGTATTGTTTAATATTGACTAAAAATAAAATAAGAATAATTATATCATTGTTATTAATGTTATTGGTATTAATAAAATTTAAAATATGTTGATTAAAGATAAAAAAATAATTACAGCTAGTCTCATTGATTATCCTTGAGGCGATCGGTTCGATCTTATGGAAATTTTTAATAGCCACCAAGATAAATCAGGAAGTGCGCGTGATGAACAGTCTAAGAGCTCAATATTTTTTTATTGTAACTCTCATTTAGATGAAGTGTTTTATTATAATAGTTATGTACTATAGCTATTAAAACACACTAATATCAATATTAATGATAATTGAAATATTAAATTGTTAATATCTATGATGGTATAGTAACTACTCTATCGTCATAATTACAATTGTGTAACAATTACCCACACTAAAAATAAAAATAGTTTTAAAAAGTAAATTATACCTTTTGACTATTCCAATAAAATAAAAGGGATTCCTTTCTAATTTTTGCCCTTTTATATATTTTTTCTTTTTCAAAAAGCACCTTTTGGATTGTGAATAGTCTTAAATGCCCTCTAAATTGATTTACCTATAAAAAAATTAATTATTTAGCTTAGTCCAACTTCTTTAGAAGTTTTTACTCTTCCTCCTCCTCTATTCTTTTGCTTCATGATAATTTTAATACAAAAAATTATCTAATATTTTTTAAAAAAATAAAATAACAAAATTTAATGGATAAATACGCTCCATAAAATGATTGAAGGCCACTTTAATTTTGTTTTTAAAAATTTATCAATCAATTAATTCAATCATTTTAAATTTAATTACTCAAAATAGACAGAAATCTTCTAGTTTAAGATTTTTAAATCAATCTTGATCCCCTACCTATTTATTAGTTGGATGGACATGATCCTATCTTTTTAACAGGTGGAATCTAACCTATCTAACCAATAAATAAATAGAGTTTCTTATGATCTAGAAAATTTTGGATCAAAAGATTTAGCCTCGCTCAAATTTCGTTATAATATATAAATTGAATTAAGAAAAATGCAGTACTGTAGTCGCCATACTGTTACTACTACCATACCTCTCTCTTCTCGTGTACAATAGATTGAATAAAACAACAGATTGTCTAGCTCATCATGATTCAATCCTTGTTCGTTTCCTATCATAACAAACTCATTTGGCTGTCGCCATTATTGAGTTTAAACTTTGAAGCTCGATCGGAGTTCTTCCCCGGCCCATTCTCGACGACGTAATATAAAGAAACATGTCATGAGCGTCATGTTTCCTATTCGGCGGTTACTGTGCTATTAACTATGCTTCGTCGCAGGACGAACTGCACTGTATTGTTTCGAATCACCATGCATTTGAGTGAGATCTAAATACAGAATATGATCATTGATATGGTGTATGAATGTAGAGTCTCGGAGAAAAAATATGGTAGTCAAAAGTCAAGCTGATGTAGCAGTCAAAAGTCAAGCTGATGTGACAGTCAAAGGTCAAGCTGACGTGGCAGTCAAAAGTCAAGCTGACATGTCAGTCCAAGGTTTAGTGGACTAAAAGCAGGACTTGCTTGGATCGGGGTCCTGCTAAGAAAGGTCCGGAGGATGGAAGGAGGGACTAACAGGTCGGGATCGGCAGAGCTGTTATGAGATGGCTCGATCTACAGGCCTGCGATGGAAGGCCGGG
>JBBMJZ010413101.1:10967-31948 GCA_037833815.1 Zingiber zerumbet | reverse complement strand
AAAGCAACCGTGCAGAATGAATCGCACAGAGAAGGGAGAAGGAGGAGAAAGCACGAGGCTTGAGTGAAGAATAGAGGCGCTGCAAGTCCCCTTTTATTCACTTTGAGAAGGTATGAAGCACTGCTTCGCTAGCGAGGAAATGCGTCTCAGTGTCGCGTCAAACCGGACCGCCCGTGAGCGCAAGGCCCACGGGCTGGAGATTTGCACCCCCTTGCGCGCGTTAATCGCGTACGTGACGCCCGGTTTATGAATTTCCCGCTCGAACCCCCCAAATCCACTCGATTTGGGTTTGGCCCGCGCATGCGTGTAGGTCTCCTTATCATTGCTAAGCAAGGATGGAAGGACTTCCTATATAAGTCCTTCCAAGTTTCTCCACTTAGCAATGTGGGACTAAAAACACTACCAAAAAAATATTTTGAATTTAAAATAAAATTCAACAAGAATTATGTAATTGATCATATTAAAAAGTTCCTGAATTAAATAACATAAATACAAAAATATAAAAATATTTATGTTAATAAAGTAAATATTTATGTTAAATACAAAATAAATAACTATAAAGTTAATAAATATAAAAAATTGAATAATCTGATATTTATAGTAAATATTTATTATTGAATTGACTAAGTATTCAAATATTATTTATAAAGTAATATCAAAATATATTTTTTCAATCACCATCAATCAACGTAGCCCATGAAACCTTTGCATCTAGATCAATATTTCGAATAAAAAAATGCCATTTATATTTTATAGAAATTTTTGAAAATTTAACTTTCAAAATTTTTGAATCTATTCAAATATTTATTTTAGTTTGAAGTTTAGATAAATTAATATACAAAACATTTCCACATCTTACATAGAGATATTTCGGAATTTGACCACCCACCAAACCCAACAAGGCATCACCCTCTCATTGAGTCCCAATTTTAACGATTACTTTTAGATGGAATTATCATTTTCCTTTTTTGATTTTCTATCTATTATTCTAAAACTAATGGACATAAAATATCAAAAATAAAAATAATAAATAATTTTTAAAATTAAATTATAATCCAGATTAGTTATTTAAATAAAGCCCCTTTATGCATAATTTTATTTCCAAATCGGATTACTACGGATTCCGGACTCTACTCTATCTGTCCATTGGGCGTCGGGTAGGACTCGTGTCCGGTGGCCCATCACCATTTCCCTGCAGCCACTTCGCTTGGCAAACGACAGATCTACGATCTAATTTCCCACCGGCTCCTCCTCCTCCTCCTCCTCCGCCTCGTCTGTAGAACAACCTCCGCCGACTCCTCAACGCGAGGTGATGGAGCCGGACGTGAGCATCGAGACAGGATCCATGATCCGGGTGGCGGTGCTCCCTGTGGGCGGCTCGATCCCCCACTCGCGGCTGCGGTCGTACGTGGCTATGTTGGGCCAACATACCAAGATCGACCTCTGCTCCATCAGTTCCTTCTATTTGGAGCACCAGAAGAGCCCCTTCACCCATCAGCCATGGGAGACCGGCAGCATCCGCTTCAAATTCATGCTCGGAGGCTCGCCGCCCAGCCCCTGGGAGGACTTCCAGTCCTGTCGCAAGATCCTCGCCGTCATAGGCCTCTGCCACTGCCCCTCTTCCACCGACCTCGATCTCGTCGCTGATCAGTTTGCCGCCGCGTGCAAGGGTTACTCTTCTGCCCTTGCGAAACGCTGTTTTGCTTTCTGCCCCTCTGATTCCCAGGTGCCTCCTAGATCTGCTTTTTTCCGTTCATTTGGCTAACGTATTTCGAATCACTTTCTTTTGCTGGATGATTCCTGGTATAGTTATCATATCTAATATCTACTATATCTAAAATTTTCTGGATATTCCAAATTCCTTAACTGAACAAATCACAAATAGGAAGAATGGGGAAAACAATTGATGAATAGGTATTACAGAATTTGATTCGCTGTGAGAAGTAAGCAAACCGTCTTAGTTATTACATTATCAACATTCAGAGATACTTCAAGTGCAACCTGAACTTACAAAGTGAGAAGGTTGGATTTTAGTCTTTTTTTGCGCAGATATTTATCAGTTAACCTTCCTAAATCAATAAGATGATGCTATTGGGATTCTTAGATAAAGTTAGAATTTTGCCAATGTATTTGCTTTTTTTTACCATCAAAGGGCTGTACTAATTTTTTATCATACTAGAACCATTGGTCTAGCTCCAATATATTATAAAATGAAAGAAAACTTATTAAGACAGTGTTAACATTTTCCAAGTTGACCAATAATTTATTTAGTTATATAAAGTGAATTAATTAGAGATGGTTTAAGGAATCGAGACCTTTTATTAGTACAGTTATATGTAACTATAGTAATATTGGATATTGTCACCATATAATTGTAGATCTCAATGGAGGGATAAAACCCATGTAGCCCTATATAGTTTTTTGTTTATTGCAAGTAACAAAACTTTCTCACCTTATCCATAAGTTGTATTATGGGTGGCGAAAAATGGTTTGTCAATTTTCTTCTTTATGTAAATATCTGAGATTTATTGTAAAAAGAAAGACAAGGAACCTTAATATACTATCATTTGATGAATTAAGATGGGGTGATTGGAAAAATAAGAAAAAATATATCTCAAGATTACTATACCACTTCCTTTTACTTGGTTTGAAGGAAGAATCATGATATCAAAATTAAGAAGTTGGGTCAAGATGTCGGCCATATGCACTTTGTATGCAATATATGCTAGCTAGTGAAGCCAAAGCCCATATGAAGATATGCAGTGCACCATAGTTTATCAGTCAATATTGCATTGAGTCTGTTTGACATATTTTATATTACTATAAATTTTAGAAACATCTAAGATCATAGGGCACAAAATAGAAGATATTAGATAATATATTTGATTTGGACATTGATAGACATCCATGCCTGGTGTTATCAACTTGTTACTGGGTTCGCTAACATTTTCCTTGAAAAATGATAATATGCTCAGCGATTAAAATCTCACTCCCACCAGCACAACCAAAATTTTTGGTTCCATTCTCATACCGATACGTGGAATGGTCAATACTGGCATCTGGTCTGGTGTCATGAGAGAGACGGTGAGAGAAGCATCGCACGACGATAAGCCATTGCGCATGTGAGAGAGACGAGCAAGAGAGCTGTCAACTCCAACATCGCATGAAAGAGAGACATTTGCATGAGAAAGGGCTGTTGCGCGAGAGAGAAATGAAAGAGGTTTAGGGCAGAAAAAAGATTTTATTTTAAATTTTTTCTTGAACTAAAAGAATACAATTAAACCAAAATGTTTGAACCAAATGACCTAGATGAGAAGCCTACCTAAATGATCTAATCATATCCTAATTAGACTCTGATCGAGTTTTTAAAACCTAAGGTTTGGCCAGCCTAGATAACTAATAAAATTTAAAATTAATAGCAATGAAAATTTTTATAGAAAGAAAAATACAATGTTGTAATAGTTCTTATAGTAAAGAAAAGTTTAGATTTTTTTCTTACACTCATATTTTTAATTGCTGATACTGGAATTAAAGTTTTTCATATATCTTTGTTGGTGTTCCCAATCATAAGTTATGCTAAATAAAATTTAAAAAATATTATGTTCTCACACAAAAATTATATTGGTAGCTCTATAAAAAAAAGTGATCAAAATTCTTATAAAAAATTGTATCCTCTTACTCTCAAATGTTAATAAAAATAATTCTTTTAATTGATGTATTCTTATATTTCGGAATCATATTGGTACGACACGATGTGATATCAAAACCATATTGTTCTGGTTAAAGGATGAAACTCCGGCATGGCTCGAATTTTTAACCTTGAATATGCTAATGATTTGTCATTATGATGCTAGCAAATACCAACCACTAACATAAGAATTACGTATAAGTGAAGACATCATACACAGAATGAATGTGCATACACATTTCCCTCAATTTAATATTGTTAGCTGGACCGGCAATTTTATAAAGAATTTTTGGAAGTTAGTACGTTTGTTACTAGCAATATGCGGCATGAGAGTGGATTCTGATTGGTACAAGAAGTCTGATAAAGATGTTTCTGTTCATGCTATGATTAAGGGATATGAAATAAACTAAAATGTCATAAAAACAGAGTTTTTAGACGGAAAAAGGCATTATAAAAAAGAAGATAAACTATTGCATTCATAGAAATTAGGGGTAATACAATGACTTTTTGTTTTGATAAGTAATCACCACAAAATAGAATATAGTCACTGTTGAAATATAAACACATTGGTTAGTGATTTGAGTGCCATAGCAGAACTGAGAGAAGGTAAAATATATGTAAACACAAATGAAAAGTATTTTCTATATTTCTTATTTGTAGGGAATTTGATATTTTGTTTGAATCAGAACTAAGCCAAGAAGGTGAAAGTCTATTAGAACCTTGAAGGCATTTTATCAAGAAAAACATAAAACGACTTTATGATTTCAATGTAGGTTAAAATCAGATTTTAAATCGACATTAAATATCTGACATGGATACTTCACCTACTTTTATTGACTTATTTAAACATCTTCATCTCAATTATGCTGTTAGTTCTATTACATGCTATTTCTCCTGGACTGATTTAGTTAACAAACAATAGGTTTGATTTCTTGGTTGGGAAAATTTCTTTTCTTCATGGTATTGTTTCTTAATGTTGTTCAGTGATCTAAAAACAAAGACTTGCCTGATCCCTGTGAGCCATTATTTTTTCTTTCCCAAATTTAATTGAAGCTCTTGCTATGGCATGTGTCAAATTTTGGAATTCACCTGCTAGAACATTTCTTACCTTATAATTCTTTCTCATGAAAAATATTGTACTATAAGAAATTCGAGCTTTGATCCATTCCATATACAGATATAGAACCTATTTCTGCTGGTTGGTTGTTTACATTCAAAATTAAGTTCTTCAAAATATGCAAGTTTTTTTTAATTCTTTTGGTTCTTTGTACATTACTTGTCTTTATGGTTTTTGACAACAGTTGGAGGATGGGGATAACAAAAGAGAGAACATCATATTGTTTCCCCCTTCTGATCAAAAGACACAAGAATTCCATATGGTGACTATGATGCAAGATCTTGCTGCTTCTTTGTTGATGGAATTTGAGAAATGGGTTCTTCGTGCCGAATCTTCTGGAACCATCTTGAAGACACCTTTGGACTCCCAATCTAGTCTTGGTGCAGAGGAGGTTCATTCTTTAGGTGTTCTAAGGACATAAAAAGAGTTTTAAGTACCACATTGAAATAACAATAGGAGTTCAATTGATTGTAGATTTCAATGACTTCAGTTTGGTTTTGTTCCAGTTTATCAAAGCAAAGAAAAGGAGGCTTGCCCGAGCCCAGAAGACAATAGGTGATTACTGCCTGTTGGCAGGATCTCCTGTCGATGCCAATGCACATTACTCGACTGCGATTGAGCTAGCAAGGTTAACTGGAGATGTATTCTGGCATGCAGGAGCTCTGGAGGGCAGCATCTGTGCATTATTGGTAAATAAATTTCTATACTTTTGTACTGCTAGTTATGTCTATACCAATGATATCTCACATGCTAACATAAATCCATCAATTGTACTTGGAATATATGGTCTTTTCTTGCTCTGGTGGATTGTGCTAACTATATTAATTGATTATTTACATTTCCATGCGTAGCTCGACCGAATGGATTATAAAGATCCTGTTTTAGAGGAGGAAGTGAAGTACCGCTATTACACTGCCATCCAGCTCTATAGAAGATCTTATCTACAAGATAATGCACAACGGTACATAAAATTAGTTATCTGTAGTCTTGTTTCCTTCAGCATCTAATATTTCTGCTAAATGTTTGGACTTCTGATTAGTCAGCTAAATGTTATATGAATCATTTTAAAAAAATACTAAATGAAATTAATCTTCCTAAGCTTATATTCACTAGAAAGTTCTTTGTAATTTCTTTATCGAAAGCTGTTATTAAGGAAAATTACCAGAAAAATATAATAGGCTTGCTTATTTCTGCAGTAATAATAGGCAATGGTACAATCCAATAGTATTACTATCTTTGAGTAACTTTTGTGTTTATTCAACAAAAGGTACAACTTTGTCTCAACACAATTTTTTCTGTGAATATGCATTCAATATGCACTGTTTTTTTTTTTAATCATTCTTTAATTTGTTTGTTAGTGAATTAAGATTTTCATTGATGCTTAGTACATGTCTTTCTATTCAAATAGTGATTTATGTGGATACCTGCATTCCACAGTTGGGATTAATGCCACAATGCATTAGTTCTCTTGTATCAACAGTCTGACTATGAATATAAATATTTTATCTATCTGTATCTACATGCCAGAAACTGTTGAACTTATCTAATCTGTGGACCGTCAACATTTTGAACAATCACTTCACAAATTTCTTCTTAGGTTTATAATAGTTTTAGTTCATCAACACAGTCACTTTAAAATAATATTCTCTTTTTACTATATTTTGTTAGGCATATTAGATATGCTTGTTTATATATTATAGTGATCCAACAAATTCTTGTGATCTCTCTGCTGACACAAATCATATCATTATCTCTGTAGGGTCTCAACAGTAGGGTTTGAACTAGAAGCTACACTGAAGCTAGCTAGGTACCTTTGCCGGTAAGTCTGTTTACTGCATTATCCTTGCTCATTTTACTGGTTACCTATATTTGGTCTTTGGTAACAGTCTAATATTCATCTAGATACTGTTTGCTTCATAGCTTTGAAACTGTTATACTTTTTATTTGAATGAATATGAAGGCTTACTTGTGCTTTGAACTGCTGCATGTGCTTGGAATTGAATTTTTCTCTGCATCTCTATTTCTTCATTCTTGTATAACAATTGTTTGTCATATAAGCACCTTCATTTTTGTTCTTGTCTGTGTGCATGGGGCATTTAAAAATTCTTTGTAATTTTGACCAAAACACAATATTAGATTTTGACAATAGAAGATGTTTTTTTTCCATCAGGCTCACTACATCTATAATTAAATTGATTTAGATGTGAATGTGTTTCTCTGCTGAACTATGTTCCTTCTGTGAATGAGTTAGCAATCTGATACCATGAAAGCAGCAATACCTGTCCAAGCTTCAGGTCATAGATGTATGTTCAAATCTCTCTTTAACTTTTAGCATTGCCTAGTTGTTGAAGCATAAATAGTCTTAATAACAACAGGGTGGGTGTGGGGGGTTGAAATTACATTTGTATCACTTGAGGGAAGAGGAGGGAAGGATCTCTCAACTATAACTTGATGCCACCTAAGGTCAACCAGTTTCCTAAAACATATACAATCTGTGTAAGGTCAACTCATACACTACGTATGCGGCCCATATTAAAAACATATTTATGTCAAACATATAACATTGATGACAATTTGTATTAGTTAACTTATGCAATCTAAAATTGCTCACAAAAATTATAACCTGACCAGTCCATATTGAGATGCTGTGTCTTCCTAACTATTTCTGGTTAGCTGCATGAATTATAAACCCTAAACTCATAACCTTTCTACAACTTGCTGTCAAGTCGTCTCGTCTATCAAATTATTTGTGCAACTGAAATATCATGGGAAGTTGAAAACCATTTCACTTGTTAGATTTCTCTTTTCCTATGAACATGAGTTCTATTCATTTATGAAAATATTCTCATTTTTTTGAAAGGTAGAATTATTTTCTTTCCTGTAGTTTGTACTTATCTGATTTTGATTGTTTCTGGAGATCCCACTAACCAGTTTAGAGTTAAAATACTTATGTTGCTTCTATTGATGTTAATATATTAGGCGTGAACTTGCTAAGGAGGTTGTAGAGTTGTTAATGGGTGCTGCTGATGGTGCAAAATCTCTAATTGATGCAAATGATCGCTTAATTTTGTATGTCGAAATAGCAAGATTATTTGGGACACTTGGTTATCAACGCAAAGCAGCCTTCTTCTCCCGACAAGTAGCTCAATTATACTTGCAGCAGGATAATTCATGTGCTGCTATAAGTGCTATGCAAGTTTTAACTATGACCTCAAATGCTTACCGTGTCCAAAGCAGAAGGAAGAGCCAAAAAATCAGTCCAGTATCCCAGGTAAGTTGTCTACAAGATGTAGAATTCTTAGATTATACATCTAAAGTTGAAATCCTCACTTGTTGATTTGCTTTTTATTTACTGAATTCTGTTCCTATGTGTGAAGCCATGAATATACTCTTCTAGGAAAACAAAATTGGTTTTGTGGTGAAAATCTGTTCATATTTTTATATAATATAAAAGCATGAATGTGGATTAGATACACATTGAGCACCCTCTCTTCTTATTGAGACAAATGATCCATGGAATTCAAGCTATTGATGTTATATAGACCAAGGTATAACGATATAGTGTCATGTTGTGCTGGGCATGCCGACATGGGGTGCCTGAGGCATCGAGGAAAAGGAATTGGGGAAGAAGAAGAAATAAGGACGAACAAATTGACTTGCTGCTGTAACTTGCAGAATTAGTAGGCGTTGATCGCAGATGTCATAGAAGTCATTTGTGGAACTGGTGGACATCGATCGTGGATGCCAAAATTTTCTTCCTGCTCTTGCAGAACTCATTGCCGCTCATGGAATTGCCAAATGTTGGTTGCAAATGTTGCAAAAGCTCTTGCATCACTCATAGATCCCACATCCTTGTTTTGAGGTTTCATGTAGTTTCTCATGTTGGTCAGTAGGTGAAAGAAATGATTCACTCATGCGATAGGCACAGAATGATTTTTGAACCATGGCACCTAGCATATCTGCTGATAGAAAACTTGTCAAAATTCTTTCACTTTGCGAATCTCATAAGTACAATAAATTTTGATTTGTTTGTCTTACCAAAAGATAGTCGGATATTGTCATTACTTTTTGAATAACTAATGGGACAATTTTTCCTTTCTTTTCTTTGATTGTTTCTCTTGCTTATTTGCCATGCTAGATTACCCTTTCAAGCAATTTTTGGTAAATATGTTTGTCTTTTAGCGTTTTAAGTTTTTATTTTAGTTGAAAGAATCATAGGTAATATATAGCTTTAATACAGATTTCCTCAGGTGGCAATTTATACTAAAGGTTTTGAAACCGTTTAGATTCTAGACTTCACGCTTTAGTTCAGTGAATCTCTGAAGTTCAATCACTATTAACTGCATTATAGTAGTCAGCTGCTTTAATTTTTTAATATTAGTATTCAATAATTGCAAAAAAGAATTTGGATCAGCTTATTTACTCATGTTGACCTTTTAGTGAGCAAAGTGTTTTACTAGGTCTAGATCTTGCTCATATGACAATAAGGTGGCGTTTGGTTAAATGATTGGAATGACTATGGGTATGGATTTGATAGTAAGGTGGAATGAGAATGAGAATGGAAATGAAACCCACCTAGTTATATTGGTTTGGTTGATTCTCATAAATCTAGAAATCATTCCCAAATTCATAATCCAAGTACTATCTTTTACTATCATTACATTCCCTCATTCTCAAACCCATCAACCAAACACCCCCTAAGTTTTTTTGTAAGAA
Organism: Zingiber zerumbet; assembly: GCA_037833815.1. Lineage (NCBI taxonomy): Eukaryota > Viridiplantae > Streptophyta > Magnoliopsida > Zingiberales > Zingiberaceae > Zingiber > Zingiber zerumbet. Next base: position 22,427 of record JBBMJZ010413101.1, on the reverse strand, counting down.
AATCCTATTACATATTTACATATAATACAAAAGTTTGTAAAGATGTCTTTCTTTTTCTTTTCAAAAATTTCATTTTTTTTTGCTGCAGTTTGTGTAAAATTAAACAAAAATAATAGATGTGTTGATAAGAAAAAAATAGGTAATCTATTCCATTTTAGAAAATGTGTAATGCTTTCTCTTAACTCTTTGTTTACACATAAGTGATATTCTTTGTTTCTCGCTTCATCTTCGTTTTTTTATCTAATGGCACCAGGACATAATCCTGGATGCAATGAATATATATATTTTTTTTGCCTTTTCTAAACTTTTATTATTATTTGATCTATTGTATAAAAAAGGTCACCTGAATTTCATTTTTTTCTTTTTCTATCTTCTTAGATCTCATTACATCTGTTCTCCCCATAATTGTGTCATGGTAAATACCATAGGAGAATACTATTACAGAATATTTAATGGTGTCTAACCAAGCAAAATGGTAAAAAGAATAGAGACTACAATGTTCTATAATTTTGGAATTACCAATCTATATTGAGATAATGAAGTTGAACCACTCTGAAAGTTGAATGCTTTTTTCATATCGGTCTGAGTTTTGGTGGGGATTCTAGACTAACATTCCCTTAGATTCTTCTGCAGTTTTTATATATCTTATTTCTTTGTGTTGTTTGCGATAAGGAACTGGGAGCAAGTCATTCTGATGGGGGGAAAGTGCACCCTCAATTAGTCTCTTTATTTGAGTCTCAATGGAGCAGCATACAGATGGTTGTTTTGAGAGAGATATTGATGTCCTCTGTACGTGCTGGGGATCCTCTTGCTGCATGGAGTGCTGCAGCTCGTCTACTTAGATCATTTTACCCACTCATCACGCCTGCTGGTCAGAGTGGGCTTGCAAGCTCGCTTGCAAATTCTGCAGAAAGGCTTCCATCAGGCACACGCTGTGCTGATCCTGCCCTTCCTTTTATTAGGTGAGTTTTTTTGCCTAACTGTTCATGGTTTGTTTCTCATAGTAACTGATTAGTAAAAGGTAGGATACATCCAAATGGGTATTGGTTCAAAACATAGGACCATCTACAACCCACAACATCATATTTGGTGTAGTTTTCACACTAAAATGGTGAAATTTCAGCACCAAATACTATTTCAGCTCCAATCCACCCACACCATATCACACCAAAAAGGAATATTCTTTAGAATATTCTATTTTTCTTATTCCTAATTTAATTATCAACATACATTTGAATTTATTAATATTTTTATATGATAATTATTATATTTTAAATTAATACTCCATTAATATTTGATATGTTAAATTTATGCATATAAAAAATTTAATATTTTATTATATTTTTTTATGAAATTAGTGATATAATTTATAAACATAATTATAATTAAAGTATATTAAATAGATAAAAAATAATAATTTTAATAAATTAAATCTTTACAAATATACATAATGAAATTTAAATATGCTACTATATAATTTAAATTTATAATAAATAATAATTACATTTAAGTATCCTATAAGTAAAGAAAAGGAAATAATAATTACAAATTAATTGCATTTGATTTTATTAATTATATAATAAAATTTAAAAATAAAACCCTTCTCCCACACCAAATATGGTGATGTGAATAGTGCAACACCAAAGATGGTGTTCTACTATTCACCACACCATATTTGGTGTATGGATTTGAGTATTTTGGTGCTAATTTTACACCAAATTTGGTGTTTTGGTGATGGATTGGAGATGGTCTAACATGAAGCAAATATTATCTTCGCCACTGTGTGGATCTGAGTCACTGACAAAATGCATAACAGCTGCTAGAATCAACTTATATCATCGCCCATTAATTTATTTGTCCATAATGTGAAATAAAATCATTTGACATCATACTCAGACATGATAACCTATTTTCCACTATTTGAGAAAACATCAGTAACCTTGTCCTTATCCACTATGAGAACCTTTTCCATCTAATGCACTCAATAGGTTTTATGCTGTGCTATTATTCTTAATAACTATGACCAGTGTAGGCAAACTCACAATCCAATCAACCATTTGAGAATTGTGTTCAATGGCAAGTATATAGGTTACTCAGTGCACATACTTGCATTATGGACCTTGTTTAGGAAGTTTACCCAAATTAGATTCCTTTTTGGTTACAAATTTTATGGAAAGGACATAATTCTAAATAATAACAGAGCACAGAGCCATTCAGTTTATAGTTCCCATGCATGAGACCCAAGTAACCTTGAGGTCTTTTTTGATGGATCATTGCACAGTTAGATGCATTCTTGAAATCTCAACATGCAGGAACCAAATGTTTAAGCAACTGAATGAAACATTAGGATACAGAAAACTTCTACGACTATTATAGGGACTGATTTGAACACCCACAATGAGTCACCCAGCATCCACATGGATAATTTGCAGCCCAATCAACTTCAATTCTTGCAGAAAAGTTGAACAAATTTAGACCTTTAGTTGGATGGTCCAACAAAGGTAACAGTAATGCCTTGATGATCAAAAGAATGTTACAAGCCTTTGTGTCCTATCTCTTACTAATCCCTTTTGACAATTCTGAAACAGATAAGACATTGAGAAATTTGTATCATTATGCAAATAGTTGAATTTGAGCAATGAATCTGATAAAATAAACATAATAACTTCCACTAGAAAACCAAAGTGTAAAATATAGGTGCCCATATTCTTATCTTTCTTAATCCTTCTTTGTGAAACAACTACTCCTGTTCCAGGTATTTGCAGCTTGCTTGAATCATCCTGAGCACTATAAACAATTCTTTCAAAGAATTCATACTGGAATTAGTCAGGAAGGCTACTACACAAGCCATCTGACAGTTACCATGCTCTTCATACCTACATTAGTTTGATGGCAGAGTTGAGCTTTGCCCATCAATCTGGGAGAATATGGATTTTGAATTTAGTTAATTTAGTAATTTAAATACCAAAGCATAGAGCTCAATGGAGGGATAAGATTCATGTAGCTAACCCCAAATAGTTTGGAAAAACAGGGTAACCCCAAATAATTTGGACAAACATGGTGTGATGATTATGATGAGCAATTTAAATAAGGATAATAAATGCATTGTATATGCTTACCAATATTCAAGTTTCTGGAGTACTCTGCCAGCTCATGATTTTGGTTATGGAATTTGTCTCTTTCAGAACTCCTCTATTCTGTATCTTTTCCTGCTTCCCCTGTAGCTATTGTGCTGTGCCAAACTTAGCAGAGATTGTTCTCTCTAGTACTAAATTATTGGATCCGTTTTGAAAATGGAATATAATATTTTGATTTTGAAAACTATAATTAGAGCCTCTGATATTCAGAGTTTCATTTACCCTTGTACTTGTTGGTCTTTCTATGCTCCAACTGTCATTCTATGTTAGACACCAACATGTTCATTTACCACAAGCTTCAGAAAATAATCTGCAGGTAAACCAACATGTTTACTTATTTCGATACTCAAGTCTTTGTAGCATAGATTGGGAATAGATGTTAGATATATGTTCTTTATATATATTTATATGATGTGTGAACCTCTGGCCATGTGAGAATTATTTTATACTTTTTGTTCCATCTGGTTGTTCTTTAACCATTAACTGTGAATGTATAGCATTTGTCTTTTGAGGTCTTGTCCAATGCTGCACTGCAAACTTATTATTTGGTGAACTTGTGTCAATGATACAATAATACCACGTAGATAATGTTATAGTAATTTCTCTACTTACAGTAAGAGGTCTGACTCTTTCCAGGCTGCACTCATTTCCCCTCCATCCTTCACAGACAGATATCATAAAACGTAATTCTCAAAAGGAGTGGTGGACTGGATCAGTTCCCTCTGGACCATTTATCTACACACCTTTCAGCAAGGGAAGTTCCACTGATTCTGTTAAACAAGAGCTGACTTGGATTGTGGGAGAACCAGTTCATGTTTTAGTAGAATTGGCAAATCCTTGTAGCTTTGATCTTATTGTCGAAAGTATCTATCTCTCAGCTCATTCTAACAACTTTGATGCTTTTCCTGTTAGTGTAAATCTACCTTCTAACACTTCCAAGGTGATATCATTATCTGGCATTCCAACGAAAGTTGGAGCAGTTTCAATACCTGGATGCATTGTCCATTGTTTTGGTGTCATCACAGAGCATCTATTTAGGGATGTTGATAACTTGCTTCTTGGAGCATCACAAGGTCTTGTTCTTTTAGACCCTTTCAGATGTTGTGGTTCTACCAAGCCAAGGAATGTGTCCTTTCCAAACATTTCTGTGGTGCCACATCTACCCCTGCTAGTTTCCCGTATGGTAGGAGGAAATGGTTCTACAATATTGTATGAAGGTGAAATTCGTGATATTTGGATAAGTCTAACAAATGCAGGGACTGTGCCAATTGAACAAGCACACCTTGCATTATCAGGGAAGAACCAGGATTCTGTTAGTTCAATTGCACATGATGTTTTGTTGTCAGCTCTTCCTTTGAAACCTGGTGGTGAAGTGACTATTCCGGTGACTCTAAAAGCATGGCAATTAAATTTATCTGATACTGATTTAGATGCTACCAAGAGCCCTTCTGCAAATACACGAAGAGTGTCTAAAGAAGGAAGCAGCCCTTTGTTGGTTGTTTATTATTCTGGTAAGCAAGTGACCAAATGGTTGTCAGAATTACTCCACTTAAATTCATATATGTAACACTCTGAATTTGATTTGCATTTCTTGACTCCGCTCAAATTTTGAAGTTCTAGGAAAGGTATTTTAAGATTTCTTGTATAATTTTGCCAGTTTGCAGGATTTCAATTAGCTTAGTTATAGCAACCTGGATCCTAGGTCAAGATTTGCATATATATGCTAAAATCATAAATATTAAATATAGCAGTAAAGTATTTTGACTAAATTGTAAGATTTTACAATGCTTCATTCCAATCCTATGGTCCAAACCTGTGAAACTTTTTTCCATTCCTAGGTAGGATGTTGATTCTGATGACCTCAGAAAAGAATGCTTGATTGGATCCTAATATCTTGCCAATTAACTCTTTCCACTCAGTATCACTTTTGACATTTTAAGACCTGCTTTAGTGCTTTCCAAATTGTTGTGTCGTGAGATCTGATGCTTAATTATGTAACCTCTAGTTGCATAGCTTTTTCCCTCAAAATTAATAATCAAGCAATCTCATTGACATTTGTGTTAAATGCCTAAATTAGAGTTATCATATCAAACCTTTCAGTGCAGTTACGACTGAGAAGGGAAAGTTATTGTGCAAATAATTCTCTACTTCGCCTAATGCATGCGTACCGATAATAGTATAGGTTGGGTATCCTGAGTGGTGCAGATCTCTACTCAATACAGTACAAAATAGGTATTGTCCTTAACATAATTAATGATGCATGTACATGACCTTTTGAGCAGGATTTTGTTTTTTTTTTTTTGGGAAAATGTCCATGTTGGTATTGTCTTGGGCATAATAGGTACCTAATTGTTTTAGTTAGCAGAACAGATATCAATAACTTTCCCTGGTAGTTCTGTTAATCATCAACTGATATACTGTTTTCTAACCTCTTTTTTTTTTTATATATTTTAGGTCCATTAACAAATTCTGATGAATTAAACAGCAATGGGCATTCTGTTCCACCAGGAAGGCGATTAGTTGTCCCTTTAAATGTGTCTGTTCTGCAAGGCTTGCGCTTTATAAGGGCACGCCTGCTTTCAATGGAGTTTCCTGCACGTATAGGTGGGGCACTTCCTAAAAGAATTAATAGTGAGAAAGATATCACTGAAGAAGGAAATTCTTTGGTAAGGATTGATCCTTACCGAGGAAGCTGGGGGCTGCGACTTCTTGAATTAGAACTGTCTAATCCTACAGATGTAGTTTTTGAGGTCAATGTGTCTGTGCAGTTGGAGAGTCATCCGAGTGAGTATGGCATGTCAATTTTCAACAATGCAGATATCGACTTTGGTTACCGGAAAACCAGAATTGATCGTGACTATTCTGCAAGGGTGTTGATTCCTTTGGAGAACTTTAAATTGCCTGTCCTTGATGTTTCTTTCTTTTCAAAAGATACTCAAGCCAACAATGTACTAGGAAATGCAGTAGCAGAAAGGAATGCAAAGGCTGAGTTAAATGCTTCCATCAACAATTTGATATCCAAAATAAAAGTGAGATGGCATTCTGGAAGAAATAGTTCTGGAGAATTGAACATCAAAGATGCTACTCAAGCAGCACTGCAAGCATCAGTGATGGACATATTACTCCCAGATCCTTTAACCTTTGGATTCAGGTTGGCTGAAATTGGAACAACATCAGAAAACATTGGCTCCTCTGAAGAATCCAGTACAGCAGAGAATTCCACTGTCCAGACTTCTGAGTTCATTGGAAAAGCTAAAGATTCCATATCAGCTCATGAGATGACTCGCATGGAAGTCATTATTCAGAATAATACAAAAGAAAAGATTAGAATGAACCTTACTGTATCATGCAGAGATGTAGCAGGGGAGAATTGCTTTGAAGGAAATAATGCAACTGTTCTATGGGCTGGTATATTCAAATAGATTGAATGACAATTTAGTTTTTAATTAGTAATATCAAGATTTGATTATTTTGATTGAAAATGATGTGGAATTCTGCAAGGAAAATGTGAAAAGTTATAAAGTTGCATATAATCCATAGGCCATGACACTGACATACCAGGAACCAGTTCAAACTTTATTTGTAAGACCTTTAAATTTCTCCTGTAGGGCTATCTTTCTTGAGTGCGTTAATACATTCTACTTTAGGTGGTCCCTTCTTCTATATGCCATGCTCCATTGAACGATCAGTTCTTTTATATGCTATGCTCCATGAAAACATGAATTGTGGAACAATTAAGGATGCAATTTGTCCTCAAATGTTTTTTATATAGTTGTCTTATGATCATTCCTGCCTTCATATCTGTGGAGTCAGATTGAAGTTTGTTTATTACCTACTTTGATATTTTAATAATACTTGTGGGTATTTTTTTATATACATTGGTTGTGTATAAGAGATGAAACATTTCAGTCATACCTTTAAAGATTCATTCATCTATTCAGAATGCACTTTGTTAACCCCTTATTTTTCTCCCTTGCCCAGGTATCGTTACTGACATCAATCTGGAGGCGCCACCACTCCAAGAAATTACACATTCTTTTGCTCTTTACTTTCTTGTGCCAGGCGAGTACACATTACTCACAGCTGCCGTCATAAATGATCCAACTGATGTCCTCAGAGCTCGTGCCAAATCAGATTCCTCAAATGAGCCAATCTTTTGCCGTGGCTCCCCTTTTCATGTACACGTTTCTGGGACTGCCTAAATACCTATCATACTGCAATAAGGACGGGTCGTTTCATTATCTGTTATCGTGCCTTCATGTTTTTAGATTCATTCAGGAATCATCCAGTTTTGATTAATTCATATACACGTACGATTAAATCACGCTTAGACTCTGGAAATATGTATTCTTTCCTTGCCGTGTTTGTTGTATGCTCTATTTTTCTGATGACCGAATTCACTGAAATTTTTATCGGTTTGTGTACTACACAAGAGGTGGTGCATACTATACTGAGGTGTGTCATGTTCCATGCGACTGAACCCATTTGGCAACACTAAAAATATGACTCAGTTTCAATAAAATTTTGCTAGAACTATGACTAAACTAATAGATAGCAGAATTAACAAATCGCTGTCGGACAATCTTACTGCAAAGATTATTATCTAAATAAACTTATTCTGAAATAGTGCTGAGTGCAGTCTGAGTGGGATGTCAAGTGTTGAGTCGGCCAAGTAGCCAATCGCCAAGTGGCTAAGCTGTTGAGTTAGGAGGTTGAGTCCGAGTGGGTTGCTCAAGTGTAAAGTTGGATGGAGCCTGACTGCTTAAGCGGCCCCAAGTGTTGGGTTGCTCAAGTAGTTGGATGCCTGAGTGGCTTGAGTGGACCGAATGTTGAGTTGCCTAGCAGATTGAGTGCAAAGAGCTGACTGCTGAGTGACTTGAGTGGTCTACTGCCTAACTGAGCAGCCTAAATGTAGGAACCCAGTGCCGAGGGAGCTAACTGTCGAGCTCGAATGGAAAATTACCAAGGACATGTGTTCCATAGAATTTTTTAAAATCATATTCGTCCTCTCCGACGGTGCTTCGAGGTTTGTTAGACGTCTGCTTCCTAGCTAAGATATGACAACATGACCACATACACAATCAAACACTAATTGTTCATGGCTAATTGAGCTTGTACCACAATGCTCTCACGAGACGAGCTGTTGAGCAGAGAGTCCGACAAAGAAAAGGAAACAAGGGGGAACAAAGGTGGATAGACTTTTGAGCTTATTTATGTGTCTGTCTACTCTACTTGAGGTAGCAACCTTCTTATATAGGAGTTCCGATCTTTGACAGCATTAAATGACTAAATAAAGGTTATTTATTATCTTTACCCACCTAGCTCGAAACGCCAACTGCTCATGATCCAAGGTTGACCATTTCTATTTGGGTGGTTATGGATCCGCCATTAATGTCTAACCATTTTAGATCTAATACGTTAATGTATTCGTTACATAATTTGAGTAGAAAGTGATAAAATGTTGGTTGATTCACTTATACAATTTTTATCCCGACCAATCACATTTGATGCATGCAAGTTGCACTTAAATATGAGTTACTATATTTAATACAATCCAGACCCTAAATTTGTATTCTCCTATAGTGTACATGTACCATTATGATTCGTTATAAACTAATATATATAGGAACAAATAGGGTTTTAATTTCAAATGAGATGAATATTTTGGAGATTGATTTTTGAATATGTATAAATTGTACTTCCAATTTATCCTATGGATGAACAAGGAGGAATATGAATTAGTCCGGGAAAACTAGGATATCTAGTTTTAAAAAATAACAATTAAATATTGCACCAAGAATCTTAGTTCTATATATCACGTGTATTTAATACTTGGTACACTTTTTTAGGAAGACAAGAGGATCTTACTTTGATATATACACGCACTTTGATATATACACGCGTATACTTAGTACGTCTTTTGGAAAAAAATAGAGAAAAAAATCTATTTTTTTTATTAGAGCACCTATATCAAATTTTTTATAATATTTTTAAAATTTATAATAAATTATTTATTTTATTAAATTTAGACAATCATTTTTTACTACATACTATATCAGCTATCCTAAAATTTCCATTCTCTTATTTTTTATTATTTTTTCTCCCTCTTTCATTTTTTATTATTTTTTTCTCCCTATATAATATCTACTTTTCATTACTCAATTCATTCCCTTTATTTTTTTCTCTCTCCAAAATTAAATAATATTTTAATATTTAGGGAATGAATTTCATTCCTTAAATTTAGAAAAGTAATATTCATAAAATATAAATTTAGAGAATGAATAAAGTAGTTGGCATAAAAAATTTTTTACGTAAAATATAAAATTTAATGTAAATTTTATATTTAGGGAAATTGATGTGAATGCTTTTAAAGTTTAAAATTTAGGATTTTATATTAACTTATATGTAAAAATTAACTCAAAGTTGTAATATAAACTATGAATTACTTGCTTTTTTTATTTCTTAATTAAAATTACATTAATGCAATATTTTTTATTTATCTATTTAGTAAATTTGTAGTATTTTTTTTTAAAAAATTTGTTGTGTAAGGCAAAAGTGATCTTTTAAAATTTTACTTGGTTTCAGCTAATGGACCATTTTTAAAGTTGCAACTCTTTGCCTTTCCTATGTATTAATGGCCGGTTGGCAGGAGGGGTCTTCTCCAACTCTTTATCTTCCATATGTATTAATGATGCATAATGGATTCTCCAACTCTTTGTCTTTCCTGTATATTAATGGCTGGTTGGCATGAATGTCAATTATCCAATTGATTGATTCACCAGGATGAACTCGATTAGTCGGCACGAGCGACAATCATTGACTAGAACGTTGATTGGGACACGTGGGGGCTCCTTTAACTGACTTGATCACCAGCCTCCCCTTTATGTCTAGTTAAAGGAGACGGAAGCTCGACTAACTATATGACTGGTGGGAGCAGTGGCCGAAATAAAGAGTTGAGGAGCTGTGTCCATTTAGCTTGAACTAGCATAGTTTGAGCTGGCAGCATATAAGGTTGGGGAGGAAGAGCGTTGAGTGGATGCCAAGCAAGAGTTCTTGCAATCACAAGAATATTTTGAATTTCTTAGTGCTCAGATATGAAAAAGTCTCAAACAAGGCTTCACGAGAGCCATCAAGCAAGTTGTCAGAGCCAACTTGATTTCACGTGGCACATCTTTGGAGTTTCTTGACTTGCAAAAGGTATGGGTGAAGCTACCTAACTCAGAGAAGGCTTAAAGAAATCTACTTCTTCATTTTGCACAAATACCTTGGGTGTTTTATGCAAATTCTCTAAAGAGCCCTCAAAGGGATCTTTGGTTAGCTCTCGCTCGGGGAGGCTGAGCTCTTGAGAGGACCTTCGGTTTGCTCTGCTCAAGGAGGCTGAATCCTCTAGAGGACCTTTGATTAGCTCCCACTATAGGAGGCTGAGCTCCGATCCTGAAGGGACCTTTGGATAGCTCCTACTCGAGGAGGTTGATCCCTTGAGAGGACCTTCAGTTAGCTCCTCGTCGGGGAGGCTGAGCCCTTGAGAGAACCTTTGGTTAGTTCTTGCTCGAGGAGGTTGAGCCCCTGAATAAACTGTAAGTATCCCGTGCTAGTTTTGACGTGATCAACCAAGTCAGAGTTAAGTCCTGTTATCTTTGATTCCTTATGTCTAAGTGTGCAGGAACTTAGGAAGAGTCGACAGACTCAGTGCGTTAGAGGGATGAGGCGCTGCGGAAGAGTACGTTGGCGGATGAGAAGTAAGTATGTGATGTTTTCGAGGAACGAGAAGTTGGAGTGGAAGATTGCTCGAGAAGGCTAGAAAATGGGTTCAGATGAGCCCTATTCCGCATGGCCGAAATCACCCAAGTGAGCGGAGTTGAAGCTGAAGACTCGGACACAAAGTCAACTTATAGTTGACTGGAGTTTAGGGCACTCGGAGTTTAGGCGCCCGGACCTAGTCCAGGTGCTTGGACCATAAAACTTTTGTTGGTATCCCAAGGTTGTTTTGATGTGATCAAACAAGTTAAGTTAGGTCTTGTTGTGTTTAACCCTGTGTCTAAGTGTACAGGAACTTAGGAGCACAGGATGTCGAGCATAAGACGCAGCTATCGAGAAGGACGACATGGGAGAGATCTGACGAGCTCGGTATGTTTGAGGGATGAGGTGCTGCGGAAGAGTACACGGGCGGACGAGAAGGAGATGCACGACATTTCCGGAGGATGAGAAGCCGAAGCAGAAGCTTGCTTGAGAAGGGCGGAAGTTGGGTTCGGGTGAGCCCTATTCCGGATGGCCGAAATCACCCAAGTGAGCAGAGTTGTAGCGAAAGACCCAGACCAAAGTA
>JBBMJZ010413100.1:20710508-20727787 GCA_037833815.1 Zingiber zerumbet | reverse complement strand
CCAGTCAACCTTGACCTACTTGACTCTCCTTCACAATCTCCCCACATGAACAATTGCACCTGCAATCTCCATGTATTGTCAAACATCGAGACTCGAGCTTGACTCAAATCAAGCTCAGTCAACCAGGTCAACCTTGACCCTGGGGAATATTGCACCAACAAAAACTACTAGTGGACAAGCGCTTCTTGTGATTAGGGCTTGGATGTACTGACATGAGGGTTGGGAACCAAGTAAATCCCGCGTGTTCCTCCGACGAGTTGGGACTCGATCCTTGAAGGCCTGGAAAACTGAAAAGGCGTTCTGCCGTTGCATTGGGGGCTCCATCTTCCTTTATTGATAAGCCATCAATTGGTTGCCATAGTTTTCTCCTACAATCAAATTGTTTCGTGTTGTTTACCTTTAAATGCAAGTATGCAACTGAGAGGGAGGCTCGCATTACATGCTTTTGTCCAAGGGCCATGAGTCCCTCTCTCATCACCAAGCAAGTTCCCTCACTGAGCCATCATTAACCAACTTCTCTCTCATGTGATGAAAGCATTCATCAACGCACATGATTGCTGCTACGCCAATATAAGCTGGAAAGCTTGAGCACTTAAAGAAGCTGAGGAAAGATCTTAATTTTTTTTGGTGAGACCCTTGTGTTAACTTTCATTATTTACAGAACTAGGTAAGTCACCATGAAATTTGGAGATGCTCACTTTTTGGAGTCCAATACTTGTGCATTAAATCATGCTGCCTCCAAAGTAAGAATATACTAGTTAAATCAATGGAGGTTTCAAGAAAACAGACATTCATCAACTAGAATTTTTATTAACACCTACCTTATGTGCTCTACCTTAATGATGAATAATAATCTGAGCTTCTGACTTCTATCTTTATTAATCAAGTTCAAATTTTAGAGTTTGAGTTTAGGCTCATTTAATCAAACAATGTAAATACTTCGGGCCTGAATAATATAGTTTCTAAAAAAGTAAATTCAAATATCATTGTCAATGATGGAATTGGTTGCAAACTGTATATACAAGCTATTACATTGAGGATAAGTTGGTGGAAACATTTTGTAAGAGTAAGACTCATGTCTATGGTTAAGGCACACTTCATCAACAGGTGGCACCAACAACTCTGCTGGCAGGTACATGAAAATTTGCAAAGTCGAACTGCTGATGTTGTCATTTCTTGAGTCAGATTAGTGGGATTATTATTATTATTATTTGTGGTTGGGCACGACTAATTTGTTGGTGCTAGTCAACTCTTACTGTTGGATATCAAGTCCGATAGATATAAAACCTCGGGCTTGAGGAAATTCGTAAGTATTTTGGATTAGTACTTGTGCTTTTGGTATAAAATGACTGCATCATTTGTTACCTTTAATCAGCCCTTTCAATTGTTGTTGTTATCTGTACTCGTGTAAAATATTTCCTGTAGATTCGTTCAGGTTGACTGACCATTTTTGTGTATATTAATCTACAATTTAAAGTTGTCGGCTTGAGTTTTGCAACATATGCATCAGTACCTTTGTTTGGGAAAGAAGTGAAATGGCAGTGTAGTTAACTGAAAAACCGGGATAGCATATTTTGCAGGCCTCTCATCATTTTCCATCTTTGTTAAGAAGCTCACAAATGTAGTTCTCAGGGCAGATAACTGAAAAAATGGTTTCTTGTGTATTCAAGATTCATGTTTAAAATGGTTACTTATCCATGCAGGAGGTTTTAGAAGCTAGAGAGAAAGAGAAAGCAAAGCAACATATCTGGACTTACCGGACGGTGGAGGAAGCGTCAGTGAACTGGTGGATGATGTATGGTCACATGTTCAAGCTTCCTCCAAAGTCTAAAACTGAGTCATAATTTCCATTTGACCACATTAAGTTTTTCGTAGTTACCTCAGAGGCAACAGATATCTCAAGAAATTTGAGTATTCATCCCAAAGTGAACAATTTTTTAATGCTGGCAGTTTATTATAGAGTTTCCATATAATTTACCATTAGATTTGGATATTGTAACCTAATTGGCACTTTATTTTTCCTGAAGCTTGGTTTCATATATATTCTTTTTGTTATCTTCTTTAGAATAATTGCTGGCATAAAAAATATTGTAAAAAATGCTCGAATTTGATCGCCCCTTTTGTTTTTGCAATAAACTAGTCAAATTCTTACCCGCAGGAAAATATAATTCAATAATTTTGTAATGATCAAAAGAAAGTGATAGTGCTAATAGAATAAAAATATTTTTATTTGTTTAACATTTAAACTTATATTTACATTTATTACTCTGCTTAACATTAAGGTATAGTAAATGAAGAGTACCTTAGTTCTATTTTACAACTTCACAATCTATATTAAAGATTAAAAGATGACTCATTACGTTGTAAACGTAAATGAGAATTATATAATTATAAAATAAAAAATGTTTTCTTGATTGCATTTTATGTATTCAATTATATTAAAATTTTAGGTGCAAAGTATATTGATTTCAGAATGGTCCAAAGCGCATCTTTTTCTCATTTTAGCCCTTTGCTAAATAAGAATTTTTTTCTCAACTATATACATGCAACTTCTCATTTTTTTGTTAAACTATTATGGTGTTGATTTTTAAAAATCAATACTATGACTTAATTACATTAACACCATTAATGATGTTTTGCACTATCACGAGCCTGGTCCAATTCTGATCAAGCTCAACGTGGCCTTGATTTCTCTAAGATCAGGATCACATTCTAATTGAAAGTTAGTATAATATTATAACACCCCCGGAGAGGTCTAAATAAGTAATGCATGATATTATTAGACTCTTTGCAGCCTTATAAACCCATAGGACTTAAAAAGAGTCTGATTGGATATATCTAGATCTATCAGTGAGTTTGACCGAAACCTATTGATGAACCTAGACAAGTTCGATTAAATCCATTTTAAATCTTGTGATATTTTGATGCTGTAAGAAGTCCAACGGTGTCCTCTATTGTTTATTTCGGCTTCTCCAAATGTGGTACAATGTTATGCAAAAAGTTAACTAGAATGTGATCCTGATATTCGAAAATTTGGCCAACGTTGGGCCTGATCTGAATCAAATCAAGCCAGTGGTAGTGTTGATTCAGATCCTCCATCTGATTGAATCAATTTTAGATCCTATGGATTTCTGAGGTTGCAAGGAGTCCAACGATACCCTCCATTACTTATTTTGACTTCTCTAGTGGTATTAAAATATTATCAGAAGAATCAGCTCAATATGAGCCTGATATGGATTCATGTCAGGCCCAACTGACTTCGTTGATTGCTCCGTACTAATTTATAATGGGAAAACTCCAATTCATCGTAAGATCACTTAAGGAAAGGTTGGTACAAATTTTGAAAGTTTGCTTCTACACGAAATTCGAAACCAAATAAGGGAAAGGGAAGATGCAGGGGTCAAGTGTAAACTAAGATGATACGAAAAGCAAAACCAATTTCTCTTAAATGAACTCCAACGACTTTCTAATAGGAATAGATGAGATTGATCGAGTGACTGGTTGGTTTCAGTTGAAGATGAAACGAACATATTTATGGATTGAAGGATCCCTAATTTCACACACTTCTTTTACCTAATAGGGCATGATATGGAACCATATCAGGTCTACATTGGGCTGATTTTTTAGATAATATTTTAACATATATGGAGAAGTCAAAATAAATAATGGAGGATATCATTGGGCTCATTGTAACCTCATAAATCTACAGGATCTAAAATGAGTCCAATCGAACCTGTCTAGGTCCATAAATTAATTTTGATCAAAACACACTGATCAATCTAGAGACATCAGATTGCAACCATTTTAGGTTTTATGAATTTTTGAGACTATAATGAGTCCACTGATGACATCCATTTATTATTTTGATTTCTCCGAAAGTGTTAAAATATTATTGAAAATCTTCGAAGGTGTTAAAATGCTATCGAAAAAATCAACTAAACCTTAAATGCGGTGGCCTGATATGATTTACATATTAGACCCAAGTTATGCATGCATGCAAAAAGAAATGAAAGAGAAGAAAGGTTGCACTTATAGGAGATAACAAAGAGGAGAGAAAAAATTGCATAGAAAAGAGAAATAGAACAAAGCAGATTTGTTAGGAGGGGTAAAACGGGAAGAACATATAATTGAATACGTCCTTTGGTAAATACCAAAGTAGTATACACTTTTTAGTTAATTTGAAAATCTATATGCGCCCTTTATAAATTGTCGCTTTCACAACTCTATATATAAATGTGCTAGTCTCTAATGGACTGATGGTAGAATGCATGATCATTATTTTATGTATTCTCTCATTTGGAAGTAGGACACATTTATACAGGCTAGGTTCCAAAATTGTTAATGTTAGACCCCATGACTGTTGTGATCAACCAAATTAGGTTAGGTTTTATTTGGTTTTAATCTCTGTGTCTAAGTGTGCAGGAGCTTAAGAACACAGGAAGTCGAACGGAAGATGCAGCTAGCGAGAAGGACGACACGGGCAGGGAGCCGACATGCTCGGTGCGTCCGAAGGACGAAAGAAATACGGAAGAGTACATCGGTGGACGGGAAGAATATACGCGACGTTCGAGGGACGAGAAGCCGGGGCGAAAGCCTGCTCGAGGAGAAAACTAAAAATTGGATTCGGATGAGCCCTATTTCGATGAGCTGCAATCACCCAGACGAGCGGAGCAGTAGGAAAGTAAAAGGAGTCAATTAAACCTGCTGGAGGCACCCTTAACAAAGGTTGAAGGCGCCTCCAAGGCAAGCGTCTGCACCTTCACCCAAAGCAAGTGGAGGGCGCCCTCCGCATTGGAGGCGCCGCCCTCCATGCCTATGGAGGGCGCCCTCAACCAGTCAAAATTGACCGTTTACAGATGGATAAAGTAACTTTATCCGCCCACCTTGCTGGAGGCACCATGCGCTTGGGAGGTGCCCTCAAGTTAGAGATAAAATTTCCAGGAGCTATAAAAAGACCCATGTAGCTAGGAAATAGGAGATCAACTCTTGTACTAACTTCCTAGCAACTACTTAAGCTTTCACTGTGTAAAAGACTTCTCCGCCTTCAGAGAAGGAGATTCTGAATGAACTTTTTCAACCACCTTGAATTAACAACCACCTAAATTATAACCAAATCAATCCCTGAGTCTCTTCTTTATTTCTGCTATTTCTATTTTGTTATTATAGTTGCATTTTAAATAAGAGTTGAAAGTGCGAAGAGAGTATTTTTTTCTTTTCAAGCAATTCATCTCTCCCCTCTTACCGGCCCGCTGTGCCAAACAGTTAAGGTTTTTATTCCCTGTTGATTTGATTGTCTAAATGATGGACTAAATCTGATGCACGGTGTTCTGTCAGCTAGTTAGGCCACACCTTGGAGATGATATCAAGAATCATTCAACTATGAATCACTTATTACCTAGATATGTAGGGTACAGGTTCAGTAAACTACACCTAACATGAAAAGAAAATGTGTACATGATTGGTAATATTAAAGAAATGCATCCTTTACCCAGTCTGAACTAAGAATTCATTCACTGTGCTCTTATAATTCAGATAGTTGGACTAGTTATAGTGCGATAATTATCTCACCCTGTTCTGTCAGATAATTTACACGAAATTATTTACTCTTTGGTTAATATATTCAGCTTTTAACAACTTTATGGCTGGAAAAAATGATAGAACTGTCATATAAAATACTCCATTGTCAACCTCTTTGTCTATCATTGCGTGCACGTTCTGAACAGCTTTAAGAACATCACTTTCATTCCTGAATTTATCAACAAGCATTAAATTGATTAGGAAAATGTCCGACTACTTAAAATTTTGATTATGGGACACTTAGGATTGATGGATGAAAAATCACGTCTGGTCTAACAAGATACTGGTATGGATGACAGTGAACAGCAATTTTCCAGGAATACAATTTGTGGTGACTAGCATTAGCATTGAACAAGAATTGAAACGTGAATTAGTTAAAAGACAAACTGACAGAAGTCACAGGTATCTCATAAATGTCAAATCAGGAAGGCATTACAGCACCATGTGCAAAGTAAGAAAACACTACAAGTATCAAATGAAAGATCGTTTCTTTGCTGAATGCATATAAATCAAACTTCACATGGCTGGTTCCTACTGACCAAACACAACTAGTACCCCTTCCAAAGTATAAACCCTAGATCGGAAGCATCCTAATTCCTAATTTTGCACAATTAGTATGGAGGAAAATGCTACATTTTGCATCCAAAAAATGTGTGTTTTTTCTCGTCGAAACAACACGGGAATTCAATGGTGAACTTGTGGGATAATACCGATGTGAATCAGAAGTGGAAACCGATAACAAAGTTACTCCGATTGCCTGGCCCTTTTCCGGTGATCTTTACAAACAAAATGAAATAACGGAGCATATAAGAGATGGTACAGCTTCATGAGACGGAAGAGCGAGGGGTGGACGGGCAGGACCACTTGGCGAGCTTGAACTCGGGAGCGGAGAAGAAGGTCCGGATGGCCTCGTTGGTTGGTCCGGAGTCTCCCAACCCGTGCAGCCATAGGATGAAGCTACGCACCGCCATCGGATCTGAGGACAGACGCAAGAAAGAAGAAGAAGGAGGAGGGCCGCGACGATGGAGGAGGATGGCGAAGAAGAAGAAGAAGACGGCGACTAGGGCGGCCGTGCGAGACACAAGAACAACGGGCGAAGTCGCATTGACTTATGTGAAGCCCAAGACAGCTAGATCCAAATAATAAGAGCCCAATTTAAAAACAAAGCCAATTAGGAAAAAACAGAATTTTCATTACTTTTTTTAAAATTAATTATTGAATTACAATTTAAAAAAGTCTGTTTTGATCAATGCAAAAGTCTATTTTGAAGAGTGAAATGGAAGGTGGTGGAGTAGAGTTTATATAGAGATATAAATGGTTGCTTAATCTCTTGTAAGAGCGTTGGCGGAATCTTCACACCTCACAAAAAGAATCCTTCAAACTTGGAGCCTACTCGACTTCATTGATGGATTGACTGCATCAAATTACAGACGATACCAGTTTGATGGTCAACACTAGATCTTGAGACTGAATAGTCTTTTGTTTCATGTTCTATAGTATGTATTGAAATGACTAAGGACATTGCTAAATAATTAGAATCTGGTCAGCTAGAATGAATCCTGACCATTCATTGATTGACATGCATTATTTAAGATTACATACATTAATTAATATTATATGTAATAATAAAATACTTTATATTTAAATTTTAGCTGGTCAGATTCTGGCCAAAAAAGATTTACCGAATGACTAAAATGATTAGTAGAATGTTTCAAGTAAAACAATGACTCCAAGGCTCTTACATGATGTCAAAGCGGACTTTGTCGTATTGTCTTTCCATTTCAATGTTTTGAACCAGATAATATCATTGAGGCTTGCAACAAGCAACGTCTTCAGCTTCTGTGCGCTCTCACGTCCAATGGGCAGTCTTGCTAGGTTCGAACAGTCACTCAAGTGGATGTACTCCAATGATGGCCAATCCAAGGTTTTTGCTGGTTCTCCTTTGAAGAAACAACCTAGCCTGGGTAATTTAAATATTTAATGAGCAGCAGTTGCTGGAGCATGGGGAAAGCCCCCTTCTTCAAATCACAGACTTCTTTGTCAGTGATAATAGTCTCAATGGAGCCGTTATTGTTTATCTCCAGCTTTTCTAGGCTTTGAAACTCATTTGCAATGCTCGGCAAGAAAACATGTTTAAAGCATGGGCATTATCTTTAGTTGCTTCAGTTTCTTAGAAGTATCAGATGGTAGAAATCGTGAATGAATTGTCTCCCATGTCTGCGAGAAAATAAAAACAGACTAATTATAAAAAAAGATGTGGAACTTTTGCTTGGATTGGACAGGGAGAGAGATGAAATATTGAAATCAGATTAGATTTCATTCGAATTTGGTAGTATAACAGAACTATAATAAATATTTCGTCTAAGTTGAATTATCGAGGAATGTACCGTAGATTCTGATAATTCGAGAAATTTTTATTTTGTTATGATCCACAGAAGAAACAAAAAACAAAACAAAATATTTTTTATATAAAAAAATGGATTAGAATAAGGGAACAGATCCGATGACTTTTTACAATGAACTACTTCCAAAGTAGTGAGCTTATGCAAGTTTCCAGGAGGAACAACTGCAGTGCAGAAGCTGATTACATCTGAATTCTGAAATAGTCGAATCAACTCTGGCCAAGTATTTCAAAGTCGCAACCTCAATGAAAAGTGCTTCAGTCACATTGCAGCCTCTAAAGTAAAGTTCTTCGAGTCTAGTTAACTTTGGTATCAAATTTCTGGGTATCTGCAGTGATGTGCAATAAGACAAATCCAAAAGCTTTAGCTTAACTAGAGCAACTATATTTTCCGGTAATGCACTTATCTGTATGCATTCCCGCAAAGAAAGTATTATGAGTGTCTTTAGTTCCCCTACCACATTTATATCATTCAGCCATTTACATCTGTCCAAACAGAGAGTTCCTAGTTTTTTTAAGTGTGCCGACGACAAAGGCAAACAAGTAATGTATGTATCACTTAAATCAAGAACATTTAGTGTGACCATGTTTTCAAAGAAATTGGTTGGCAAACTGGTAATTGGGTTCATATTCAGCAACAACAGAACTAGTTTAGAGCAATTTGGATTTTCAGGAATTTCTTGCAAGTCATTGTTCATAAGTGAAATTCTGTCCCAAACTGCAAAGTTCTCATGCTCTCGCCAATATCTCAGGTGAAGTCCAGCTTTAACAAGGAAATGGTTGTCGTACTTGGAGCCAATGTACATAGCAACATCTCGCACCACACCATGAAGCTTCACACACCTGGGTTTCTTACTATCAAGCAGTAAACATGAAAGTTTCAGTGTCTCGAGCAAAAAATGCACTCTGCCACGTGCCTCCTCTAAAGTTGAGATATTACTCAATAAATTCTCTCCCACTGCGTATCGAGTTACTTCTTCCTCACTGATATCATAGTCCTTATGGAACAAACAGCAGTAGAGAAACAGCTGTTTTAGTTCAGAACTCTTCAGATTTTGATAACTTAGTTCTAGTGATTTATACAATTTTTCCTCCACATTTCCAATGTTTGAAGGAACAGATTGCTTGAGTTGGGACAAGGCTTCTTCCCAACATCTTGAGTCTTTGTAAGATCGTAATGTCCTTCCCACTACAACAATTGCCAGCGGCAAACCACAACATTTTTGTGCTACCTTTCTTGCAACCACTTCTATGTCATTAGACTCAAGAACTTGTCCTGCCCTCATCCTGAAAAGTTGCCATGAATCTTCTTCAGACAAGGTGGTAACTTCCACTGAGACATCAGTTTCCATTAGATTGCATAGTTCAGCCGAGCGAGAGGTAAGTATGACTTTACAACCATTGTGTTCTCGGTATGGAATCCCAACTTCCTTAACTAGTTCCAGTTGTGCCCAAACATCATCCAACATTATCAAAACTTTCTTCTCCTGCATCAACCTAGTGACTAACATCTTATTTGACGATTCACTCATGCCCAGCGCATCAGCCACGTCGCGTTGGATCTGAGCTATGTTTGGATTCTGTGACACAACCACATCTATTACTAGATCAAACATTTCTGCTTCCTTAACCCTTCTTCTTATTTCTTCCAACAATGCAGTCTTTCCTACTCCACCCATGCCATATATTCCAATCAGATTCACATTATCATCATTCAGTGCGTCAATAACCTTTTGTATTGCCTCTTTGGTGGCACTAAAGCTCACAAAGTCTCCGGTCAATGGATAATTAAGAGTTGATGGATCAAGAGTATGAGAAAAAGTTTGGAAGTTCTTTCCATGCAGTAATTCTGATGCTTTGGCCCTTTTTCTGGTAGCCTCCCTTCCGACCTTATAACGAGGCAACAAACTAGGGGTGCAATATTTCTTATCCCTTACCATCTTGTTGAAGTTGTTCTCGATGTTATTAAACTTTCCCTCCAATTCAAGCACCTTGTTTAGCCACAAGTTGACTTCATCGCTGATAACTTCATTGTTCCTTTCAACTGTCTCCACTTTCTGTTGTGTGTCATCCCTGATGGCCTTTAAAAGATTAAACTGTATTTTGAGTTTCTCAAATTTCTTTTTGCAATATATAAAATAACATGCATGTGTCTTTAATTTTTTCCAAAAATTCCCAGCTCCACAATAGTTAATGAAACAAGGAGCGACAACCTGAGCAACCATGACCTGTGGCTTGCCATTGAGTATTGCTTTTAGGCGACGAAGATGCAATACAAATACCATGTGCAAGTAGCTTAGCATAAATACAAA
Organism: Zingiber zerumbet; assembly: GCA_037833815.1. Classification (NCBI taxonomy): domain Eukaryota; kingdom Viridiplantae; phylum Streptophyta; class Magnoliopsida; order Zingiberales; family Zingiberaceae; genus Zingiber; species Zingiber zerumbet. The sequence continues at coordinate 20,717,497 of JBBMJZ010413100.1, read as the reverse complement.
GCATACCTGGCCCATCTCTTGGTCCTGAACGACAGTACCATCACAGAAAAACTCCTTTTTGAGGTTCATCAAGATTTTGCCATAGCTGAACTCTTTCTTTAGTCCTTGAACAGTCGTCGGGCTCTTTTGGCCATTATGTTGCTGGACGCGCAGACATGCACATACTCCTTTGTGCCAGCACCAGAGTTATCAGCATTTGCCTCAGCAAAAGGATCTGCAATCGAAGAAACAAGAACAAGCTTACAACACATTGTGCATATACTAATTCTACACACAAGCAATGACTTGCAAAGCAAATTTGTGAAGGCACAAAAAATAAATGAGTGAGAGATCTTACCAAACATACCGAATGCAGTTGGAGACATGAACACTCAGTTTTTGCTTTATGCCCTAACACTGAAAGCATCAAGGTGATTGTGTCATAAATTGATCTTAAAAGTATAATGGAATAAATGGATGCAATGATTACATAAAGTCTTCGAACTACAAGCCCACAAATGTAATCCCAAATATATAAACACCCTATAAAACTAAATTCGACCTCAAATTCAAATCAATCACAGCAAACAAATCGAATCAATCACAACAAACAAATCGTGCAATGACTAAAGATGTATCTGCCCAAACTCTCAATATGCAAAATTAATACATGAATGGGAAAATTTTGAGTTATAGAATAGATTCCTTGAACAAAAAAAAAATCAAAAGTGGAGAAGCCAAGATCAATATTACAAAGTGGTTCCTCAAATACAATTATGACCGAAACTCTGAAATCTATCACACTCAAGAAATCAGCAAATACAATGCTTCAGTTTAAGTGCCAACAAATCACATCCTAATTTGTTAATTACAAACGCTCTACCCAACAAGATCTTCAAAGGGTTTCAGAGTGATATCCGTGACCAACATAAGATGATTAGATCAATAAAATTTACAATAAAAACATATAAGAATCACTTAAGGAACTGGTTTCAGCATGACTAAGCATTGGAAATAAATAATAGATGGTATCATCTGAAGATCATAAGATAATAAGAGCATTAAAATTCACAACACGACCAAAAAAACCCATAGCAAGAACAGATTTCAGATCATTGGAAAGAATGATACAAGGTTCACATCTGAGGATCACATGAAATTAGATGATTAGAATTCACAACAGAGCCCTAGAAGATTAACTTGTAAGAAGTGGTTTAAATAATCAACACAATTAATCCAGGAAGAAAAAAAAAATGCGCTCCCTCTCAAAGGAAAAACAAAAAGAAACTTTGACAAAACTAAACAAATCAGCACCAGAATATATATATAAAAAAGATCCTCACATGATCAACAAGCGATTTAGTTATTGCAGAGCTCCGAACCACACATTAAGAACAAACAATACAAAGGATGTACACGCACTCCAAAAAAAAAAATCCCCTAAAAAATCAAAATTAAAAAAAAAACATCAAACTTACATCGATAAACAAGAGATTTGTTTACCAGCTGCAACAGTCATTGTTAAATACATCAACCAGGATCTTACCTTTCCTTGTTTTTATGCATCAAAATCCCCAAATAAAACACAAAATCAAGCGAGCATCGAAGAAAAGAGCAGGCTATCGTCGCTTTACCCGAAAGACGTGAACAAACAAAAAAAAAAAAGAATCAGAGAAAGACGATCTAACCTAGGAGGTGTCGAAAGGACCGGATTGCTAACTGTAGACCCTTCTCGATCAAGACCAAGAAGCCCCGATGGATTCGATATCGGCACAATAAAAAGGGAACGGAGGAGAAACGAGAAGCCTCTATTTATTTGACATCCTTCCTAACGGCACGCATAGTCATATCCGTAGTTTGTGTTTCTAACGGTAGAGATGTGAGAAAAAGTGATGAAGGTGCGAATCTATGGTAAAGATTAAAGACATCTCACGCTTCAATATTCGTGCAGGCAGGAGAATTTCATATTTCCAATTTTAATAATAATTATTAGATTTTAATAAGGAAAATTATATTTTAATAAGATTTTAGAATTTTTAAGATAAGGAAAAAAATATATTTTAATAACATAGTGCAAAATGGGAAAAAATATATTTCCAGATTATGGTTACTGGAAAAATATATTTTAATAATATACGCAAAAAAAAAGTAAGAAAACAAATATATGCAGATTATGGTTACTTAAGATTTTTAAAAAATTATATCTGCACTTAATTGAATATTAATTAAAATTTAATCAAGTACATAGGAAAAAAAAATTACGTGATCAATTATTTAGAATTTCGGTTATAATTTTTAAGAAATAGTATATTTTAGCATTTAATTAAATTTTAATTAAGATTTAACCATATACCAAAAAATTTATTTTGCTAGATTATCAAGTTTGAGCAAAGCAAGCTCAAACATATTCGAAATAGTTTCTTGAATTTAAATTTATAATATTTTATTTAATTATTCACGAGTTGTTTTTAAATCGAACTCAAATCTAATTCTGATTCAGTTATATATATATTTTTCGTATTAATGTATTTAAATTAAAATTCAAACAAAGTTGAATTTAACTCTGTTGTACATATTTTTGAGCAAAGGATGTACAAAGTTCGAACAAATTAAAGTTGTTTGTAAATCTAACTTAATTAAATCTATCTCTGTTGTATATATTTTTATTCTATATTTATTATCACTATTTATGATCGTTGTTAAAAATTTATATCTTGATATTTTTATTTATTAAAAATTTATTTTTGCCACGGGGATTATCAAGTCCCCAGTAGAGGTCGAACATATCAAATAATATCGCAAGTTGAATTTGAATATTTCATTCAATCGTTGATGGAACAGTTCATGAGCCGACTTCAAATCGAACTAACTATTTGTGTGCGGGTTTTCTGAATGCTATTTATGCCAGATTATGGAGGACATCTCACGCTTTAATATTCGTGCAGCCACGAGAGTTTGACATTTTCAATTTTAATAATAATTATTAGATTTTAATAAGAAAAAATATTTTTTAATAAGATTTTAGAATTTTTAAGATAAGGAAAAAAATATTTTAACAATATAGTTCAGGATAAAAAAGGACAGATTATGGCTACTTAAGGTTTTATAAGATTTTCAAAAATTATATATGCACTTAATTGAATATTAATTAAAATTTAATCAAGTAAATAGGGAAAAAATATTAGGCGATGTATTATTTAGAATTTCGGTTATGATTCTTTAAAAAAATAATATATTTATCATTTAATTAACTTTTAATTAAGATTTAATCATGTGTAGCACCAGGCCAAACACGAGATGGTGATGAAGTCGGTGTCCACAGCACCAGGCCGAACACTTGGCCTGCCACCTCCTCGGCGCCATGACAACCTTTGAAGATGATCTAGAGTTTCTTCCACATTCCACATTCTGAAGATTATTTTCTTTCTAAAAGAAAATATATTATTAGACTTCTTCAATCAACTAAAATAGATTGTGCAGAATCAATTTCCATATCGATCATGGAAGGTAGTTTCACCATGCTTTTATCCTCCTCTATAATGATTGATCCTCAAATTTATCAAAACGTTGTTCGAACCTTAGAATATGTCACCATCACACGATCGAATATGTCACCGTCACACGATCTGACATTACTTTTGCTATCAATCATGCTTATTAATTATTGGTGCAGACTAGGACCGGCCCTAGGGTGCTCATGGTGGGGCTGGCACACAGAGCCCCACCTCAGGTAGGGCCCCACTTTTATTAGTAAAAAAATTATTAGTATTTATTGAATAAAAAATTAATTAAAAAGATTTAATTATAAAATCTAGAATGATTGTAGATTTTTTTTTAAAGTATCAATAATAAAAGAGAGAAATAATCATGGGAGGAAGCTCGATTATATCTTTTCTTCCTCTGTTTTTTTTTTCTATTTATTCATAAATCCTAAATTCACTTTTGTTCCCTGTTTCATACTCAAACTCTTTGCTTTTGTCTACTTTGACAACCGCCGACAGTCACCTTCCTAGTTCTCACACTGTGATTTCCAGTGTCGCCGTCGTTGCATCGTTGTGTCACCATCGATGCCCACTGACACTACATACGTGCTTAGACCCTTCGAAGCTTCAATTTAGGTAGAGTTTTCTTGTTTGACTCATGTTAATTTAGCTTGGTGTATGATTAAATGAAAAATAATTTTAGATTACTCAATTAATTTGTTTGATCTTTTTTTATTATGGTATAATCCTTATTTTGTTAATAAAATTATTTTTATAGTATCGATTTTATTATTATTTTTATATAAATACAAAGGGTTTATTTATTTATTTGTTTTTTTGCATCGAACCCTTCAAAATCTAGGGTCGGCCCTGGTGCAGACAACACCGATAATTACACTTGTATTTTGATATTTTTTTTAAAAAAATCTAAGTTAGATGTTATATATTTAATATGAGTGGTAAGTGTGCAAGATACTTTAATTTCCATGTAAAGTCCTAGTGGTTTAGGAGAACCGAACACAAGGCGGTAAATCTTAGTGGATCAAGAGGATCGAACACTAGGTAGAGGAAGACCAGATGGATATGGAAGAATGTCACACTATTTTTTTTTAAACATTTAGGTATTGGATACTCGGTGTGTCTCACATATATGTAATGACATATATGAGCTAAGGAATAGTAGAACACTAATCAAGAAAAATAAATTTGTCAATTGGCAATAAGGTAAAACTTATTATTGGATCGATACACACATGAAAGGGAGGGTGAATCGTGTGATTTTTAAAAATTCGTTTTTTCTTTTAAAATTTAAAGTACAAGTGAAAAAAGAACTGAGAAAGCGAGAACAAAGAATACCTACTACCGACCAAATTAAACTGCAGACCCTCTCCACAATACATCTAGTAAAAGACTCTTTATACACTATATCTATCATGCATAAAACTTAAAAACATTCAATGCACAAATGATTTATGAAATAATTGATATCTAGGAGCATCTGTTTAAACACAGGGAAGATACATACTTGAATTAAATGGTCAAACTAAAACAATTGGATTTTTTTTTCTTTCTAATGAGTAATGACTTTATATAATATGTATCTACTGTCATGGCTTAAACATATATATGGGCTTCTCATATGTATAAATCTTCCCATATCCTAGTCATAATTTCTCAACCTATAGAGGTAAGCCCTTTGCAATGATCAACCGACGATCAAACTGTTGGACCGCTGGGCCGGTTAGAAGGGGGATTTGGATAGCCTACAAAAATCAAAAGCACAACCCTTCCCGACTTTTCAAATTAACATTTGCATAAATTAGCTAAACAAAAAAATAAGAAAAAAGAAGAGGCTCACAAGATTTGACTTGGTTACAATCGGAGAGGTTGTTAATCTAAGGAAGATGTCGCACTAAAAACTCCTTCAGGCGGAGAAGCCTCCTACAACAATAAAGCGCAGAAAACAGAAGCTAAACTACAAACAAAGCTTACAAGTGTTGAAGAATGAGTTGCTTGGAATTGTTGAAAAGCTTCTGCACCAAGGCTATATTTATAGCCTTGGTCGGGGCGTCCGAAGGGTTCCGAGCGCCCTGAGGAGGATAAACTTTATCCTCTAACGTTCAGATCGAATCAAAACTCGATCTGGTCAAAAAGTCAGGTCTGGGCACCCGGAAGCATTCCGGGCTCCCCGGATTGTTCTGGGCGCCCGAAATGGTTCCGGGCGCTTGGACCAGTAAAGTCAACACCATTAACTTTTTCGTCCGGGACCTCTGCTCCGATTTGGTCCCGCCTCAGTCTGGGTCTTCTGCTCCAGTTCCGTCCGCTTGGGTGATCTTTGTCATCCGGAATAGGGCTCACCCGAACCCAAGTTTCGGTCTTCTCGAGCAGGCTTTTGCTCCGGCTTCTCGTTCCTTGGAATCGCCGCATGCTTCCTTTTCGTCCGCCAGTGTACTCATCCGCAGTCTTCGTCCCTCGGTCGCACCTCGTGCCGACCTTCTCGCTAGCTGCGTCTCTTGCTCCCTGAGTAGTCTTCCGCTCCGGCTTCTCGTCCCTCGGAACCACCGCACGCTTCCTTCTCGCCCGCCGGTGTACTCTTCCGCAGCGCCTTGTCCCTCGAATGCACCGCGTGTCGTCCTTCTCGCTAGCTGTGTCTTCCGCTCGAGTACTTAGCTTGTGCTCCTAAGTTTCTGCACACTTAGACACAAGGTTCATAACACACATGACCTAACTTAACTTGTTGATCACACTAAAATAACCTTGGAGTTCCAACACAAACACCAACAGAAAATTAAATATTTTAATTAAAAACATTTTAATTTATATTTTCAGGTTCAGTTGAAACTGAACGAGGCACAACTAGTACAACAGCCATCCATAGAAAAGAAAACGAGAGCAATATTTATAATTGGCTTTGTGAAACTAAAAACGAAAGGACAAGCTACTAGCCTCATTCAAATAAAATATTTATAATCCCTTCACTACGTTAATTAAAATATGTGTAGATATTTTGATTATTCACTCTTTGTTTTTGTCTGTCTTCTTTTTTTTTTCTGGTATAGGATTTAATTAAAACTCACATGCTCTTAATATAGATGAAGAAAATTATAAAGAAGCACTTAAAGCCTCATTCAAGGTCTCTGTTCCTCGTTGAACTTGTAAGTTCTTAGTGACTTACTTCTAGTTTTTAAAAGATCTGTGCAAGTTTTTCAGGTTTATAGTTAAATATTCTACAAAGGGGCAGATATCATATTTAGTGGATCCATTTGTCCCTTTTCCGTCACTCATCACTTTGCTATCAACATATCAATATACTGCCTAGCACACGACTACTTTAATAACCTTGCACCACTACAAGAAAAATGATCTATTAAGACATTTTCTTTACAATACTTATTACAAAATATCATTATAAACTTTTTATAGCAACATTTATTAAAATTAATTAATTTTAAAAAATACAATATTTGATTAGATCCTTTATCATGACACATTTTATAAATGTCACTATAAATAGTAAATAAATTAATC
>JBBMJZ010413100.1:20605285-20616462 GCA_037833815.1 Zingiber zerumbet | reverse complement strand
GCAAAAGGATTTATCTTGTTCACTCATCATGAGGCTTTAAAGTACATCAATGACCAACATCAGTTGAGTAGTTGACACACCAAGTGGGTAAACTACTTGTAAGAGTTCACCTTCACATTGAAGTATCAATCCAGGAGTCTCAATTATGTTGTAGATGCTTTAAGCCGTCGTTCTTCCCTGCTTACTACCATGAACATTAGGGTTACTGGATTTGGATCTTTCTCAGATATGTATGTTGTTGATCTCTTTTTCGGCAAGATATTTTAGGAGGTAACTAATGGGCTTCGCAATGATTTTATTTTATATAATGGTTATTTATTTTGTGGACTACAATTATGCATTTCAGATGGTTCCTTAAGGCGGCACATTATCAGTGAATTGCATAACGAATGACACTTCGACCAAGAGAAGGAATTAGCCCTCATCTCTTCCGACTTCTATTGACCCAAGCTAACTAGTAACATACCTCATTTAGTGGACCGTTGCTTTGTCTGTCAGCAATCTAAGGAAACCCTCACCAATGCTAGTTTGTATACTCTCTTACTAATTCTTGAAGCCCCTTTGTATGAGGTTAGCTTGGATTTCATATTGGGTTTACCCCGTACCAACGGATCGCAGATTCTATTCTAGTGGTGGTGGACCAATTCTCAAAGATGGCTCACTTTGTTGCGTGTTGAAAAACCATAGATGTTGTTTGGATTATCACTCTCTTCTTCAAATATATAGTGTGTTTACACGATGTTCCTCAAACTATTACTTCAGATCGTGATACTAAATTTATCAGTCAATTTTGGAAGACTTTATGGGGAAAGCTAGGAACAAAGTTAAATTTCAGTAGCACCTATCACTCTTAAATGGATAGTCAGACCGAGGTAGTGAACCGAAGCTTAGGAAATCTTCTAAAATGTCTTATAGGAACCCAAACGAAGCAATAAGATCTAATTCTACCTCAAGTAAAATTTGTATACAACAGATCAAAGAATAGGACCACTGGTTTAAGTTTTTTCGAAGTTGTTTATGGACGAAACCTATCCGGGATACTAGATTTAATCCCTATTTCTTGTCTAGGACAAGCTAACCCTAAGGCTGAGGAGATGGCCGAGCATCATCGGGTCACTCATGAGCAGGTTAAGAAGGCTATTTTAGGAAAGTAACCCCGAGTACAAGATCAGGGTAGATCAGCATCGACATTAGGTTCTTTTTGATGTGGTTTTATGGTTTGGGTTGTATTAACTCGTGATTGTTTTCCTGTTGGTGAATACAATATTAATAAGCTCAAAGATCAGAAGATTGGGTCTTGCGAGATACTAGAAAAGATTAATGACAATGCCTACATGTCGCAACTTTCTAGTCATTTAAAAAACTTCTGATGTTTTTAATATAAAACACCTTAGTTATTGTGCTTTGGAGCCTAATACACCCACCCTAAACTTGACGATGAGTTCTCTTCAACTCCAGACAACTGATGTAAGAGGGCCTTCAAATTTGATTTTTTTTTTTTAAGTTGTTATCTTTTAATTAAGTTTAGTTTATTTTTTTAATTATATTTAATTTTGTTCAAAATCTTAGAAAACTGAGTTTTATTAGTTAATTTATCCTAAATCTTAGAGAATAAGTCTTGTTAGTTAATTTATCCTAAATCATAGGGAATGTGTCTATTTGACTATTATTTCTGTTTAGATTTTTTTAGGGTTTTGAGAACTATATAAACCTATGATTAGATGATGTTTAGAAAAGTTGTTTTGATATTGAATCAATTGGTTTCTCTTAAGATATGTTACGGTTACATCTCTTTTTCCTTATGCTCATGATTTCATAATAGGTTTAAACATAATTTAATCTATTCCTTTTTTTTTGTGTTACTTAGCAACTTTCTTATTTTCTTGTTAATTCCTCTACATATTCTGCTTGGCGTCAGAAGGGGGATTTGAGGAGAAGACAAAAAGATAAACCACCAAAAACAAAGAGAATCCCGTTGTTTCTAGTTTTTACCAAAAAAAAAACTTTATTCAATGTAGAGGATAATCCCTTAAACAACTAAATAGAAAGCTTATATAGACTTTTAAGACAGAAAAAAAATCCTAATATATACATCTCAATTTATAATTGGTAAAGAAAGAGAAGAATTTTTTAAAAAAGAAAATTTTATTAGCAAAATCATAATCCAAAAATACTCTTAAGGGACTCAAATTTAAAAAAAAATCTAAAAATACTTTAAAAATTAAAACCCAAAAAAAATACAAAAAAATAATTATTTTTGAAAAGTAATAAAAATCCAATGAATCCTCCTCAATTGATGTGCCCATGAGAAAAGCACAACCTTCTAAGCAGCGCACACAAGGTATTTGGTTTAGTGCTCGAGAGAGTAGAGAAGATGACTAAGAACCTGAGATGCTTCAGTAGTTGATGATGTTCTGCTCCTTGTGGCTGATGACGACAGAGATGGTGGCGTAAAGGAAGAGCAGCATAGTCACGAACTTGTCTACATGGCAAAAGGCGAAATCGCTCGCTCCCAGTGGCCCTGCCACACCTGATCCTAGGTCATCACGAGGAAGGTAAATCATAGTAGTCAAAAGTCACGAACTTATCCATGTGCGGGTGGTAGAAGGACCAGAGGTGCAACTCAACCTTGTCCAGCAGCGGCGCCAGTGGCGGCACGTCCGAGTAGTCCTTCGCCAGCGGTTGCTTGACCTCCACACTTACCTCATAGTAGTCCTTCGTCGGTGGCGGGTTCAAGTAGTTCATCGTCAAATTTGCACTGGTAGCGGGTCCGATGGCTGGCAAATCCTACAGCTGAGCCGCTGAATCTATCCTTGTGGCCGCACAATTCCTGCAGTCCAATTGTAAGAGGCAGGCCGACAACAAGGGGAGGGAGGGAAATTACCTTTCCCGCCCATCACCTAAAACCTTCATCCTTCACAGCGGGAGTGGAACGAGAAGAGGAAGAAGTTATATAAGTATCCTTCTGCAATAAAATATTTTCATCACATAATTCGTAGTAAATATATGACGAATTTTACAAAATTTGTAATGAATTTAAAATTAGCTGTAATCGTAAAATTTTCCAATGAATTTTGAATTCAATGCAAATTTTTTAAAATTTGTAATAAATATTGATTTCGTTAAAATTTGCAAAATTTGTAAAGAATTTCTAATTCATCATAAAAATTTACAAAGAATTTCTAATTCATCATAAAATTTGGTAATAAATGTTGAATTCGTTTCAAATTTTATGACAAATTCAAAATTCATTATAAAATTTTACGACAAATTTAAAATTCATTGTAATTTTTTGGACGAAATCAAAATTCATCGCTATTCTATAATGAATTTTGCTACAATAAACTTTTCATTTTTATATATTTATATTTTTCTCCTGATCATAAAAATATCTCCATCCATAATTTTGACCTAATATATTGACTGCAGTGATTTTTTAACACGAATTAGATCAAATTTGGGTTACAAAATCATCACATTGAATATATTATGTCAAAATTATAGATAAAGATATTTTTATGAAAAAAAATAAATACGAAATCATAAAAACTTGTTTCATGAAATTTCAATATCTCTAGGTTCATATTTTAAGGCTTCCAATTCTTTTTTTTTAATTATTTTTCCAATTTGGAGACGAATCCATAGATTTGTCTCAGATTTGGGGACAAATCCATTGATTCGACCCAAAATTCGTCCTAGAATAAAAAAAAAAAATTGGAAGCCTATGGACCTAAAGATGTTGAAATTTAATGAGACAAGTTTCATAAAAATATCGTTATCCATAATTTTGACATAATATATTGAGTCATATTAAAATATCACCACAATTAATATATTAGGTCAAAATTATGGATGACAAAATTTTTACCAGGAGAATAATATTAATACATAGAAGCTTGTTTTTCATAAAATTTCTACATCTCTGTGTCTATATTTAAGATTTCGAACACATATACGAATATGTGTTGAACAATAACTTTCTTAATTCGTAGTAAACTACATATGTTTCACTAATATAAACTTAGTGATATTAGAAATAAATTTTTATGTGTTCATATTGTTCTCTTGATCATTATAATATCCGCATCCATAATTTTGACCTAATATATTGAGTGTGATAATTTTTTAACATGAATTAGGTCAAATTCTTATTAAAAAATTACCACACTCAATATATATTACTTCAAAAATATGGATGAGTATATTTTTATGATCCGGAGAATAATAGGAACATAAAGAAATTTGCTTCATGAAATTACGATATTTTTAGGTCTATATTTAAGCCTTCCAATTGTTTTTTTTTTAATTTATTAATTCTGAGACAAATCCTGGATTGCCCCCAAATCTAAGATGAATACAAGATTCATCATAGAATTTAAAAAAAAAAAAATCAAAAGCCCTACTGGACCTAGAGATGTTGGAATTTCATAAAATAATTTTCTATGTGTTCCTATTATTCTTCTGATCATAAAAATATTCTCATCTATAATTTTGACATAATATATTGAGTATAGTGATTTTTTAATAAGAATTTGATCTAATTTGTGTTAAAAAATCACTACACTCGATATATTAGGTCAAAATTATGGATGAGAATATTTTTTATGATCAGGAGAATAATACGAACGCATAAAAATTTGTTTCATGAAATTATTACATCTCTTTGTCAGGATTTAAGGTTTCAGACATATATATGAACATGCATTGAATATTAACTTTCTTAATTAGTAGTAAACTATATATGTTTAACTAAATATGAACTTACAAATATCGAAATTTTATGAAATAAGTTTTTATGTGCTAGTATTATTCTCCTGATTATAATAATATCCTCATTTATAATTTTGACCTAATATATTGAACGTAATGCTTTTTTTTAACACAAATTAGGTCAAATTCTTATTAAAAAAATATCACACTTAATATATTAGGTCAAAATTATGGATGAAGATATTTTTATGATCAAGAAAATAATAAAAATATATAAAAATTTATTTCATAAAATTCTGATATCTCTAGGTCTATATTTTAGGCTTCCAATTATTTTTTTATTTTTTAAATTTTTTAATTTTGGGATGTATCCTGGATTCGTCCCAGAATTGGCAGGCTTCCAATTATTTGTCATACCTAACTTGTGTACTTAGATCATTTTTTATTCATTTACCTTTTGATACATACTATATGGAGGTGGATATGGGCAGAATTTACATGCTTAGTGACATGTATCATCTTGTATGATTGCATGCTGAGCGATTGTCGGCTCTATTATTATTGAGCATATCGCCAGTTATATAGATATGCACACACAACCACTCATGGGTTAGTGGTATATCAGGCAGGGTGTGTTGCAGTAGATTGCTTTGTCATGGGCTCTGCTGGCCCGCTCATGGGTAGTGGTGACGCAGCGTGGTAGCAAGACAGGGAGATGAGAGCATTGAGCTCTCCCACTTATGATTTGGGGTAGAAGGATAGGTGTACTCCGACACCATCCTGTCCACTCGGTCACTTAGGAGTAGTGATGGCAGAGTGTATAGTTGTCATAGCCCTACCCACTCGGTATCACCATCATGTGTGAGATGGCTGACTGGCGTCAGGGGTGACCATGTTATTGGCATCATATGCATGGATTGCATTATTGTTTGTGATTGCTACATTTTAGATGATGTATTTGTTTGGGTTGCATATGATTGACATGCATACAAGAGACATGAGGTATCTAGTCTGACGACCCTTATGTCAAGATAGGAGGCACTGGTAAGTACAATTCTTCTTTGCTTATTCAGTTTTTGCATTTCCGTTATTGATTAGGAGATTGTACTCCATGATTATTATTATTAGATATATCTTACTATGCATGTTAGTTCGATACCCGCTGAGTTGTTGAACTCACCCCATTGCTTTATTTTTTTATTTCAGGTTGAAGCTATTAGGAAGTTCGAGTCGTTAATCCCCCACTAGGTGTCGAGATGACTTTCTGGTTTTGGACTTTCTTTGTTTCCTTGTTTTGTTATGTCTACATACTTATGATGTGTAGTTCTTGTACTTATGGATTTTTATATCGTGCTTCGGGTATGATGCCCATGTTTTCCGCTACGAAGGTTTTCCATTATGTTGTGTTTTTCCTCGTTGTAGTGGAGTTGGTATTATTATAAACTGTGTGGTTGTGTAGTTACCCGAAGGCTGAATTATTATTAACTGCGTGGATTGTTTTATTATTGTATGGTATATGTTCCAACCGTGTTGGCTGATGATTGTGAGCCTAGAAAGCTATGTAGTTAAGTTTCAGATTGTCACTCGTATAGGGGAGATGCTGCCAAAATTTTCTCTAGCAGAGACTCCCCCGGGGCGTGACATTAACCGACTTCAGAGTTTCTTTTTTTAATTACCTAGGTTGTAGTGAATCTTGAAATTTGTTACAAATTTGCAATGAATCTTGAAATTTTTTACAAATTTGCAACAAATCTTGAAATTTATTGCAACTTTTTGCAATGAATTATGAAATTTATTACAAATTTCAAGGTTGTACCTACCTCGACTGCACCCATTGTACCTACCCCTACTGTAATTACGGTACCAACAACGATACCACCGGCATACCCGACATCTACTCGGGTCGAGCCTACGGTGTACCAGGCACCACCGCCACCTGGACCTATCGTGTACCCGGCACCAACGGCACCCGCGCCCCCAGTGCCTATAGTGTACCCAGCACCCGCACCAGTGGTACCGGTTGTTCCATTTTCGGTACCACCTCCTACTGTACCTCTAGTCGCGGCCACCCATATCGACCCTCCAGTACCACCAGCAGCACATGCCCTAACTTATGCAGCAGCACCGGGAGTACCTTCCTTGGTCTATCCAACGATACCACCTGTAGTACCAGCTCTAGTGGTGCCGCTAGTTCCTGCCGCGGTCCCTACTCACCTCACTAATATTGTTACGGCACGACCTCGGATCCCAGCATTGGAAGAGTCGATTCACACTATTCTGAGGAGAGACTAATCCGAGTGTGGCCCAGTCTTGGATAGAGATCATGGAGCAGACCTTCTTCTACATGGCTTGCTCCGAGTGGGAGAAAGTAGAGCTGGCTGCTTTCCATTTATGGGACGAGACTGATATATGGGGGGATACGCAACGTTCCATCATAAGCGAGCAGAATATCACCTGGGCCAGATTCAGAGAAGCTTTTGAGAGCCGCTACTTCTCACGGGCGTATCAAATGACTCGCCGTCAGGATTTTCTGAGTCTGCGATAGAACAACCGCTCGGTGATAGAGTACAATGCGGGGTTTAATCGGTTGGCCAAATTATGTCCAAAACTCGTTGCTGAGGACAGGTCCCATATGCTTCAATTTATCCAGGGACTGGATGGACATCTGCAGGTAAAGCTTGCCGGTATAGGGAGTTCATCCTATTTAGAGACATTGGACAGAGCCCTCATGATTGAGTCAGCTCAGCATAGAGCATTTCCAGACAGGAAGAGGAAGCAGACAGGTCAGACATCAGGATAGATCTAGCAGACACAGGCTACTGGATAGCAGTAGAGTGGTTGCGGTCGGGCATGTCAGGGTACTTCTGGGGCATCTGGTCAGCCTCAGAAGTCAGGCTGATCTTCATCAAATTGTTCCCGGTCTTCTCAGTAGAACCGGAAACAGTTCGCTAGCGACACTCACTGCACCAGATGTGGGTCCAGAGACCATGTCACCACATCTTGCTCCCTCGGACAGTCAGTTTGCTATTATTGCAGACTGTTGGAGCACCTGAGCCGAGATTGTTCGCTGAAGGCTTAGCATGTTGCTTCCGGAGTTTTTGGTCATGGAGTTTAGCTCAGTCAGACAGGGACTCAGCGAGCAGGGCACAGAGCCCAATCTTCGCATAGTCAGTAGAGGACAGCTCCCCCTGCAACGACTGCATATGGCATGCATGGATAAGAGCACTCCAGTGCCCTTATGGTATCACAGAGTTTTGATGTAGGACCTCAGTATCAATTGCAGCCTCAGTTCCTAGTCCAGTATCTGCATCCCCAGCCTTTGGTTCAGTACTAGACGCAACCTGAGCCACTGGTTTAGGACCAGTCACAGCCCCAGCTGCTGGTCCAGTATCAGTCGCAGCCCACATATCCGTCTCTGGCTCAGTACTCGGCACCGTTGCAATGGTAGGCTCAAACTCAGGCGCAGCAGCCTTTGGCAGCTCTACCACCTCCTCCACAGCCAGAGATTGGGTGTATACATGCGGTTACCAGAGAGGATGAACAACGAGCCGATGGATCCATTTTCCGCGGTATGATTTTACTTTATGCATTATCCGCTGATATGCTGATAGATACTGGTAGCTCGTATTCTTTTATTTCCCGTGCATTCATGAGGGACATAGGTAGACTACCTACTCTTAGACCGCATCGACTGGCCGTCTCCCTACCGTCCAGTGATACATAGGATGTCACCTAGGAGGTCAGAGGTTGCTCGTTAGATTTTGGCAACATGATACTCATGTTTGATTTATTAGTTCTGGAAATGGTCGAGTTCGACATTATACTGGGCATGGATTAGCTGTCTATATATAATGCCACAGTTGATTGCTAGATAAGGGTTGTCACATTCCGACCTCCGAACCAACCCTCATGGGATTTAATTGGCATCAGGGACGACAACATATCGATTATTTTGGCAATTTTGGCTCAGAAGCTGCTGTCACATGGCTGTTAGGGTTTTCTGTTGTGTTTGATTAATACTGACAACAGCAGTAGTTCCCAGCTCTCAGACGTTCCGGTGGTCCAAGAGTATCCGGATATATTTCCAGAGGAGCTACCAGGTTTGGCTCCCAGAAGATAAGTGGAGTTTGCTATTAAGTTGATTCTGGGGACCGCGCCACCATCGAAAGCTCCTTACCGTATGACACCAAAAGAGTTGAATGAACTGAAGGTTCAACTCCAGGAGGTTTTAGACCAGTGATTTATACGCTCTAGTGCTTCTCCATGGGGTTCTTCGGTATTATTTGTCAAGAAAAAGGATGGTACTCTGAGATTATGCATAGATTATAGACAGCTGAATGCAGAGACCGTCAGAAATAAGTACCCCTTACCGCGGATAGAGGATTTTATTTGATCAGCTCAGAGGTACATCAGTGTATTCTAAGATTGATCTGCGGTCTAGATATTATCAGCTGAGAGTTAAAGAATCTGATATTCAGAAGACAGCATTCCGTACCAGGTACGAATAGTATGAGTTTTTGGTAATGCCATTTGGGCTTACCAATGCTCCAGCGGTATTTATGAATTTGATGAAACGCGTCATCCTGGAGTATCTTGATCTATTTGTTATCATTTTCATCGATGACAGATTGGTCTACTCGTGTTTCGAGGAGGAGCATGCACAGTATCTTCACATCATCTTGGAGACTCTTCGACGATATCAGTTATACGCGAAGTTCAGCAAGTGTGCTTTCTGGCTACCCTCAGTTGGTTTTCTGGGTCACGTGGTTTCTAGCATAGGTATTTCAGTAGACCCTCAAAAGATCGAGGCTATCACCAGCTGGGAGGAGCTGAAATTAGTATGAGAGATCCATAGTTTCTGGGGACGACAGGATATTACTGACGTTTTGTCGAGAGTTTCTCCGGCATAGCTATGCCACTGACATGCCTGACCAGGAAACGGGTGAAGTTCACGTGGTATGAGGCCTGCGAGATTAGCTTTTTGGAGCTAAAGCGGAGATTAATATCGGCTCCAATTTTGGTTTTACCCGCTGGAGAGGATGGATTCGTACTTTACACTAACGCATCTCTTCAGGGTTTAGGCACTGTTTTAATGCAGCACGACAGAATAATCTCCTATGCTTCTCGTCAGTTGAAGGAGCCTGAGAAGAACTACCTTGTACATGATTTTGGGCTAGCTGCCATCATCTTTGCTTTGAAGATTTGGCGGCATCATCTATACGGCATTATCTTTGTGATTCTCATGGATGATAAGAGTCTCAAATATATTTTCACCTAGAAGGAACTTAATATCTGACAGAGGAGATGGATGGAGTTCCTGAAGGATTATGATTGTACCATTAGCTACCACCCAGGTAAAGCTAGAGGGACTTTGGCTTACCACCGAGCTTCAGTCACAGACTTGATTCAGGGATTCTCCGAGTTGGGCCTTCAGGAGCAGGGACGGACAGAGCAGGGTATGTTGGTTACCATGGTTGCTCAGTTGTCGATCAAGACGAGGATCTGAGAGGCCCAAGCTGGTGATTAGCATTTTCAGTTCATTGGCAGCCAAATAGCTTCCGGGCAGCAGATCGAGTTCACACGAGATGAGGAGAGTAATATATATTCCTGAGGAAGATTATACGTACCTCAGTCTCACTCGGTCTTACAGGAGCTACTTTAGGAAGCTTATCGCTCTCGATTTACGATCCATCCAGGTGGGACCCGCATGTATCGAGATTTGAGGCATTCCTACTGGTGGAACGACATGAAGAAAGACATCGTAGAATTTGTAGCTACATGTCTTATCTGTCAGCAGGTGAAGGCTGAGCACCAGAGACCTGCCAGATTACTTCAGCAGATTCATATTCCTGAGTGGAAATGAGAATATATTACCATGGATTTTGTGGTGGGTGTGCCTAGGACACGTCGAGGCAATGATGCGATTTGGGTAATCGTTGATCGATTAACCAAATCCGCGCACTTCTTAGCGATCTGGAAGACTGATTCCCTGGATCGATTGGCAGATCTATATTTTCGAGAGATCATCAGATTACATGGTGTTCCTTTGAGTATTATTTCGGATAGAGACCCATGATTCATATCCCGGTTCTGGCAAAGTCTGTAGCAGGCTTTGGACGCTCATCTCTATTTCAGTATAACTTTCTATCCACAGACAGATAGACAGTCACAGCAGACCATTCAGATTCTAGAGGACTTGCTGAGGTCATGTGTATTGGATTTTGGAGGCAGTTAGGAGGACCATTTGCTATTGGTAGAGTTCGCCTACAACAACAGTTTTCATTCGGCTATCCAGATGACACCGTTTGAAGCGTTGTATGGAAGGCCTTGTCGGACACCCAGCCTTTGGGATGAGGTTAGGGAGGCCCAGCTATTAGGGCCTCAAAGAGCTTAGCAGGAGGTAGAGTTGGTCCGTACTATCAGACGGAAGATGTCAGAGGCGCAGGACTGCCAGAAGAGTTATATTG
>JBBMJZ010413100.1:20523773-20534936 GCA_037833815.1 Zingiber zerumbet | reverse complement strand
GTGTATGGATTTACACTGCCTTCGTGTATAAAACCTAGAGGGTCGCACGCATAGCACGTAGACATGAACAATGGTATTGGAAGCTAGTCGTTATCAAGATCAAATATAGATTTATTTGATACAAAAAAGAGAGAATTTGAATAGACATAATCATGATGATTAATGGAGAATTCAAAAAGTCATCATAATTGATCATTAATGGAGAAGTTGAAGAGTCATCATAATGAAGGTCATAAATGAAGAATTTATAGAGTCTATAACTCTTCATCTTCCTAATTAATGAACATCATAAATGATGAATTAATTGAGACTTAACCCTTCATATTCCTTGGAGGCTATAAGTAGTCATCCTTGGAAAGATTCAAAAGGATTCCTTCTCTCCGAGTCTCCCTCGTTCAATTCTTCTTTGCTTTCTTCCATCGGAAGAGATCGGTAGTGCTTCCAAGTATTTGTCAATCCAAGAGGCTAGCACCTAACAGATCATGTCAAGTTCGTGATCTAGTACGCGTGGATACCGCTAGAAGAGTCACGCGTGGGGCTCTTATCTATCTTATCTGTCAAGTGATATTATTCAAGCCTATCGAGGACTTAAGGTATGTTTTATGTTACTTTTGTGTAATACTATATGTACCACGAAAAGATCCATGATATATTATATGCCTTCCGCTGCACTCCGAACCCAAGACCTCCAGCAGCTAGAGGCACCTTCACAACTCTAGATTCGAAAAATAGTTGTTTGAGAAACCATTGCGAAGGGATAAAACCTTATCCACTTAGAGGTGCCTTGGACCCACTTAGAGGTGCCTCCTACCAATGGTAATTGACCTCAAGAGGCTATTAAAAGCTCCCTAGAGTTACGAAATAAATGACAACTTGAATTACAACTGGTAGCCACCCTTATACACTTCCTAGTCTTTTATGAGCTTTCAAAGTATGTAAGAGGCTTCTCCGCCATCAATGAAGAAGAATTTTAGTGCACTTTCTGTTGGTCCCTTGGTGGCCGGATAGAAGGGGGGTTGAATATCCCTGTACAAAATAAAACAAATACCCTTCTCGGACTTTAAAGTAACACTTGCATACATTAAAATAAAGAAATAAACTAAGGGATGAGGCTCGCAGCTTTTACTTGGTTACAACCTGGGAGGTTGTTAATCCAAGGAAATAGATCGCACTAAGTATCTTCTTCAGGAGGAGAAGCCTCTTTCAGCAGTGAAAGCACAGAAAAAGAGAAGCTAAACTAACAATGAAGTGCACACAAGTGTTGTATTATAAATTATTTGTTGATGTGAAGCTTCTGGACCAAGGATATATTTATAGCCTTGGTCGGGGTGCCTGGAAGGGTTCCAGTTGCCTGGAGTGAGATAAAAATTTATCCCCGATGCAATGGTCAAAATCCATGTCATTGTGGATAAAAACAAGGTTTTGGGCGCTCGAAATAGTTTCGGGTGCCCCCAGTTCGGGCGCCCCGGGTGGGAAAAGTCAACAACATTGAATTTTTCTGCTCGGGTCTTCTGCTCCGGTTCCGTTCACCTCGGTCCGGGTCTTCAGCTCTAGCTCCGCTCGATTGGGTGATCTCGACCATCTGGAATAGGGCTCATCTGAACCTAACTTCTGGCCTTCTCGAGCAGACTTTCGCTCTGGCTTCTCGTCCCTCAGAATCGTCGCGTGCTTCCTTCTCGTCTGCCAGCGTACTCATCTACAGCTCTTTGTCCCTCGGACGCACCAAGCCCGTCGGTTCTCTCCTGTGCCGACCTTCTCGCTAGCTACGTCTCTTGCTCCTCGAGCAATCTTTCGCTCTAGTTTCTCGTCCCTCGAAAACACCGCACGCTCCCTTCTTGTCCGCCAGTATACTCTTCCGCAGCGCCTCGTCCCTCAGACGCACTGAGCCTGTTAGCTCTCTCCCATGCCGTCCTTCTCGCTAGCTGCGTTTTCCGCTCGACTTCCTGTGCTCCTAAGTTCCTGCACACTTAGACACAGGGTCAAATACCACAGGACCTAACTTAACTTGTTTGATCATATCAAAACAACCTTGGGGTTCCAACACTTTCATCTTCCTTGGATTAACAACCACTTATGTTGTAACCAAGTAATTCTTGTGCCTCTTTTTATTTTATGAGTTGTTTATTTTATTTAATGCAGTTTATTTTGATTAATTAAATAATGCATCCTTACTAAGTAAAAAGTAAGAAATATTTTTTTAACTTTGATTTTAGGATATTCTAGGACCTACAACTGGTATCAGAGCACAACCGCTTCAGAAAAACTAACTACAAACTAAAACAACAAGATAATGGTCAGACCAAGCATCTACCCACCTAAATTTGAGGGGAAGTTTGGAATGTGGAAAAAAAATAAATGGAGGTATTTTTCAAAAATCGATTTCAAAATTTTATTGATAATCAAATGTGATTTTATAGCTCCTAAATATCAATAAGGAGAAGAAAAAGAAGAATATCTATGAACCAAGAAGGAACAAGCAAACTTGGTAGCAAACAGTCAAGTAAAATTTTACCTCATAAGTGTGATACTACCGTAGGAAGTCAATAGAATCGGCGCTATGAATCAACAAAAGATCTCTAGGAGAAATTCCTGGAACTACACAAAGGGTCTTCCGAAGCTAAGCTCATGAAATGGGGCATGCTCTATGATCCGGTGGTAAGGACAAGGGACCTAATTCTAGGAGAGTCAAAGGACGAGAGGGTCAATCTAAGGATAGGCCGATCGAGTAATGGCCAGGTTGACCAGTCTGACAGGTCCGAGCGGAACTGAATGCAACCCGGCCCTGAGCCAGGGTTTCCGACGCCAAGGGGAAAGGACTGATTGGCCGAGCGGGGGATCCACTCGGCCAAGGCGCAAGGCGAGGGTACAAGATTAGGCCGAGCGGTCTGTCCACTCGACCATGACACGAGGGGAAGAGGCAAGAGGATGCGGCCAGGCACGACCGGGGATCCTTTAGGTCAGACCAACATGTGCACCCGGTCGGGGACAGGACACCAACCGAGTGGATGGGCGCTCGGCTCGGGTAAAGAAGTCAACAGGCAGGCATGATAGATGACCAGGCCGTACGCTGAATCGTACGACGGAAGGGCTTGCTGTCCCATCACAGATGGGCGCGGACTGCAATAGCATGGCGTCAGACATGTTCTTCTGACAGACCCATATCTAGGCATGGTCGATGGCACGTGAGTGCCTCGATTGGCGTGCACATGCATTCCAGAAGCTCTATATAAGGGTTCATCCACTTCGCCGGAGGTATGCAATCTTCTTGCCTCAGAGCCATTTCTCTACTTTCCCTTGCCTGACTTGAGCGTCGGAGGGCCGTCGTCGGGAAACCCCGCCCGGCTCGGCTTTGTGGCAAGTTCATCGGAGCACGCGAGGAGCCAGCAGAGAGCGTCACGTCCCCAGCGTCCGTTGACTCAGCGCTCGGACACGATCAATTACATATACTCTTCATTTTAAAAAAAAATTGTTCCTAAGGTATAAATGTGTTTACTATTAATTGTTAGTATTTTTATTAATTTTATATTGATAATTTTTATTTTTATCCATATTTTTATACTTTTTTAAATATTTACAAATAAATAACTTTCAAAATCGACAACTACAAAATAAATTAAAGATTACAAACATATCATATAAATTATTCAAAAAGAAAAATAAAACTGATAAAAAATAAAACTGATAAAAAATAAAATTGATAAAAAAAAAACTGGTTAAAAAACAAAACTAATAAAAAAACACAGAGGTAGAAGTGTAAAAGAGTATAAGTATAAATACAAAGATGGAGCCGGGGAGGAGAGTCAGTCGGGTGTGAAAAGCATAATTAGGAGGAAAGTCGTCCCATTCTAAGATTAATTGAGTCCAATGCCAGACACTTTGATTATTAAAAAATAATAATATGAAAATTGAAAACGAAAAAGAGAACTAAAAGAGAGCGAGTCAACAAAAAACCATAAAAGATTAGTTAATCAAAGAAGACGTGCAAGGAATCCAAAGGAGATTATGCTAAGACGTTGGATTTAGATTTCTGTAGCTTTTATTTTACTTTTGATTTGACGTGCAATTTAATCTGGGAATGAACCGATTTGGGAGGGCGGAATGACTTGATTAGCTTTCGGAAGTTTTTGGAGAGGCATTTTCGGAAGTTGACATTGAAAATATTGTTTGAGCATTTTGATCTTCAGGTGTACTTTCAGGTAGGTTCAAGGAATTTACCCACAGAATATCAGTTGGTCAGCACTGTACAGACTTACTATAATTAAGTAAAATATCAATTTCCGTAACACATGTTTTAGAAAAAAAAAATTCCTCCATCTCTTAAGTATTTAGAAGTCGGCTATAAATTGAATTTATAATTTATTTGTTCTCACCGAATCTGGGATCCACTACAAAGAGTTTGTCAATGTTTTTTCTCGCCACCTAATCCATGCCCTCTATTTTTTCTGTCACTCGTCCCCTATAAAGTTATCCTCGCCTCGAGTTCCCCTTCAATCCTTTCACCCTGTCGGTCCACTCTCCAATTCAAGCCCTAATTCATGGCTGCCTCCCAGCCCTTTGACGGCGGCTATTGCCACAGATCCGTCTCGAATTGCGCTTCCACCGGACCCTATTCAAGAACCACCTCCATCTATGCTGTCCTTCACCCTGCCGCTCCATACGACCCCTTCTCGAATCTTCCCTTTTCTAGAAGGCAACGAGATCATACATTTTCAGACTTCTATGCCGCTTCAGGTGGTCCGCCCCCGACAAAGAAAAGGAGGGTCATGCCCGACGGACCCGTGTGGGACGCCGGCGCGGACGGTAATACGGTGTTCTCTAGTTGCTGGTCCCTCGTACAGTCACCAAGGCGAGGAGAAGAAAACGCGCGACGCCGTGCCCTGAGCGACGCGCAGCCCCACAAGCGACGGGAATCCGTGCGTTCGGAAGCGGAGGACGCACTGCTTGTTACCAGGACCGAGATCGAGATGTGCTCCCCTTCAAGGAAGGACGGCATCGATTGCCTGCTTGAAACACAGTTGCGGTACTCCTACTGCTCGTACCTCCAGCATCTTGGATTCAGGCTCGACTTGTAATTTCGATGCCCTTAGCTTCTCTTTGGTTATTCTTATTTCTATTTTTTATTTTAATTTTAGTTTCTTTTTTAGATTATGTTGCAAGGCTGTCAAATTTCTTATGACATTGATTTTCTTTTTTTATTGCAGGCCACAAACTACAATTGGTGCAGCGATGGTCCTTGGCCACCGGTTCTTTTTCCGGAGATCTTATGCCTGCAATGATAGATTTGTGAGTATCCCACATCCCATGCTTGTGCCTAAAATCTGATGGTCTTTATCATGGTTTGCTGGAACGGTCATGGAGGCCATCGCAGACACCACCGTTCTAGTTCTAATATCATTTCACAGACCACAGTACGGTCGTGACACAAATTTATAAAAAAAAAAATAGAGGACTAGATAGAGAACTAGTAATAAAAAAATAAAATACATAAAGCCATACAAAATCAATACATCAGTACATATTTATCATACAATAATGTAACATAATGAGAAAAATACAATGATAGTTATACCTTATCATAGTTAATACCATGAAGAGTGATGAGGAGGAACCAAATCTTCATTATATTCTCTTAAATTGATCTCCACCATATGGGCGTTGATATAAATTAGCATTAGATTGTCCATATGGATATTCATTTGATTGAGTTGATGAAAGATATTCAAAATTTGATGATTGACTTTGAAATAATGTTTCATCACGATCACGACCATGATATCCAATAATGCTCCCAAGGGATGTTGAATAATCAGGAATGACATTGTGTGCATTATCAAAATAACCCTCAAATTCATGATGTCTAATTCCACTTGTATAGGATGGTGATTAATTAGATGATCTATCAGATGAATCGTATCTAGGTTGATTGATACCATAGTATCCATGTCCACCTGATTGATCTCCAATTGAACCATGCACAGTATCTTGAGACTCCTAATTATAACTTCTTGATCCATAATCATCTCTTAATGGAATTTGTTGGTTCCCTCTCAAAATCAAATATTTAATATGTTAGATCCAATCAAATGTTCTTTATCATCGACATCAGGAGATTCTGATAAACTTGCCAAAAGTGACGTTGTTTCTCCCTCCCAAGCCGATACCCATGATTAGCATCTTGTGTTGCATAATAATTTTCATGACCTTGTGACCATGTCATACCTATGTCATGTTGATCATCTTGATGACTTTGATGAACATAATGCTCACCATGACTTTGTTGATGATTTTCATCATATGAATCATCTGACGTCACTTTCATCACTATTTGTACTCATCTCTCAATAAAACTTCTTTTCTTTTCAATGTGTTGACTTTTCTACATATTCTTTTTTCTTGAATGACTTGAATGCTTATAGTTGTGTTGTGTTCTTCAGCATCTGATGCTCGAAGTGCTTGATTTAATCATGCGAAATCATCATCTTCTAAAACTGGTGTTTCATTATCTGTTGTCCATTCATTTAAGATGTCATCATCATGAAAAACATGATTGAGGTCTATTGGGTTGTAAAAATCATCATCTCTTTTTTTGCACATCATGTTTCGTATCCTAAGCCACATATTGTAGTGAACATAAACTAATTTGTGTAACTTTTTGATAGCAAAGTGATTACGAAGCTTTGTGTGTATAAGAAACCAGGTTCTCCAATTTCTTTCACATCCTGAAGACGAGCATGTTTCATTTAGAACTTTTATTGCAATTTTCCGAAGGTGTGGGACATCACCAAAATCACTCCACCATTCAGTTGATATAAAAAAATCAATATCGTATATATTTTTAATTTTAATTATTTGTAAAATTTAAATTACAAACCTGGGAGAGTTTTTTTAATTGCCATTTTTGCTAGTGGAGACCTAAATTCACCTATTTGGTTTGTGAATAATTTAATCTGAAAATTATAAGAAAAAACAAATAGTTATTGCTTATTTTTGGAAAAAAATATAGGAACATAAAAGCTTGTGCGTTTAAGTTTGGCTCCAATCTCTTAATTACAACTTTTAATTCTCGTTTAACTTCATCATTGTAAACACAAGTTCCAAAATATTGAAGTAACGGGTTTAGGAAATATGCTGAAATATCAATAAGATGATGAAAATTAAGAAATGAGGAGTTTATAAATGATTTTGATAACATACTTTGTACTCTACAATTTAAATAAATAAATTATATGGTTACCTACAACATGTATATGTAGGTGTAATTGATTGTACCATCGATTATCAATAATATCCCAATATGATTCCAATCTTTAGTATTATCTTTTATTATTATTTTTGTTCTATCCGTTGTTTCATAGATAATTGACATTGTTGGTTTTTGATCTTGGTCAACTAATTTCAAAACTTTTCATAATGATTCAATTGCAACACAAATATCACGAGTACTTTTCCAAAATCTTCCATCCATTATGACGCTTGCAATTTTTTCGGCTTCTTTCCTTCTTTTGCTTATGTTATTGTATGTTTTCCCATCACCAGAGCTGTACATTCTTTTTAAATCTGAAGAATGTCGAACAAAACTTTCAATTGAAATAAATTCTATAGCAAATCGACTTATTCTAGGTCTCAATAATTCATGGTCATTTGTAAATGTTTTCATCAAATTCACAACTTTATTGCTATTATATATATGAAGATCGTTAATTTCTTGGCTTTTTCAACACACTTTTTTTACTTTTGTCATCTTGCCAATATTTTCTAGCATGAGATTGATAGCATAAGGAGACCAAAACAAATGTTGCCTTTCTATCATCAATTTGGCACCAACGACCTTATTTGCATCTTTTCTGTCTATGACCACATACACAATATTTTCATCCTCGATTTCGTTAATAATTTTATTCAACAAAGATAAAATAAAATCAGCTGTCTTTGCTTCTTTGCTTTATTGGTGCAATCAAAGAAACTATGAAATACTATGTTGCGGCCATAATATATCATACAATTTATGATTGGATGCTTGTTGTGTGTGCTCATCCATACTTTGACCAATTTGATTTTAAAGTGCTCAAATATCCATTTATCTCATCCACCTTCTCTGGTAAATAAACTACCAATTTTACGTCCTATGAGACCTTTTATTCCTATTCTAGCCTCGACAATAATGTTTATCATGGATTGATAGTATAAACCACTATCTATTGCATTAATTGGAATAACATTATATATACACCATTTTGATATAGCCTTACCAACATCTTTTACTTTTTCAACACCAAACTAGTTTTTGAGACTCTTATGTTTCATGGGAAACATAAAAGAGCCAATTCTTCTTGGTGGTAATCGAGAACTTTCTCTTACACTAAAGCTTCGAGACATCTTTTTTTTTTCAAATCGGGATCTAAGCTAGATGAAGAACCAGAAAATCCTATAATTATAAAATTTGGAGTAGTTAAGTACATTAAATTGATAAGATATATACACACAAATTTAAAATATTATTTATGTATTTTACCTTGCAATAACGCATCTCCTCTTCAATGACTTGTTTTATGACTTTCTTTGATGATTTTTTATAATTCTCGATTGTTTATATCTTTGATGTCATCTCCACCACTACTACCACTTTCTGATACACGTATGTTTTATGCAATTGAATCAAGGCTATTGTTTTTTTCTTTGCATTGAACTTCTACTTGCCTTAGAGTCTTAAAGATGTTTTCTTAACATTGATGATATTTCCTTAGGAGTTTTGTGACATATTTCGACATTTCTAGTAATATGTGCAATATGTTGTTTTAATCTCATAATTCCTCAAGTTATAACCTTTTCACAAAATTTGCATCGTATTATTTTATGATTATCACCTACCATTTGATCAAATTGTCGACCAATATCAGGGTTTGATGTCATTCTAAATAAATAAATAAATAATAATGAATAATTTTGACTTAATGATAATGATAAAAATCATGACAATGAGAAGGAAGCATATAAAAGTGAACAATTCTAATTTAATATATTAAACTAAAAAATTATAAAACTTACCTATTTGCGAATATAATGGAAGAAATCAATTAATCAAAAGATGCATATACTCAAATTTATTCTAGATGCTCAATTAATATGAAAAATTAGAAAACTTATCTTGTTTATGAATATGATGGAAATGATAGAAGAAATTAATTAATCAAATGAAGGAGCTGATGATGATAGTCAAAAGATGCAAATACTCAAATTAATATTAGATGCTCAATTAATAGAACTGAAGGGTACTCATGTAGTCATGTATTATTGGCAGGGTTGAAAAAAAGCGTGATGTGAATAACTTAGTATATTAAACTAAAAGAATTAGAAAACTTGTTTGTAAATATGATGGAAATGATAAAAGAAATTAATTAATCAAATGAAGGAGCTAATGACCGTGAGTCAAAAGATGCATATGCTCAAATTTGTAGTAGATGTTCAGTTAATAGACAATAACAACCAAGTCTTATTCCATTAGGCGGGGTCCGCTATATGAATCCTTTTACTCCATTGAGTTCTATCTCTTACTATATCATCATCTTTCTCTTCCTCGTTTGATATGCGTGTTTGTCATAGTTTCACATTGCCTAACTAGAGCATTTATTGGTCATCTAAGTACATGTACATGCCCGTACAATCTTAAATGTGTCTCTCGGAGTTTTCCCTCAATAAATGCAACTCCGAATTTCTCTCTAATGCTCTCATTTCTTATTCTGTCCATTCTCGTCTGTCCATACATCTACCTTAATATCTTCATCTATGCAACTCTCATCTTTTGCTTATGTGCTTGAGTTATACCTTAACATTTAACTCCATATAATATAGCAGGTCTAATTGCAGTTTTATAGAATTTTTCTTTAAGTTTTAGAGTTATTTTACGGTCATATAAAACATCCAATGCTCTCTTCCATTTCAACCGTCCTGCTTGTATTTTATGTAAGACATCTCTCTTAATCCCTTTATCATTTTGAAAAAATGATCCTAAATATTTAAAGCTCTTGGTTTCAGACAACTCGTCATCTATTATCTTAACAATTGTCTCATTATATCTAATATTGCTAAATTTAAATTCTATATATTCTATCTTTATTCTATTAAGCCTAAAACCTTTCCCTTCTAGTGTTTTCTATCAAAATTCTAGGTTAGTATTTACTCCTTCATGTGTTTCATTTACCAAAATAATATTATCTGCAAATAATATGCATTACGGTACTGTGTTTTGAATGTGTGCAGTGAGTTCGTCGATAATTAGTGTAAAAAGATAGGGACTTAAAGCTTATCTTTGATGTAACCCTATCTTTATTGGAAATACTTCAGTTACTCCGTCTAAAGTCTTTACTCTAGTCGTTACATTTTCGTACATATCCTTAATTAGTTCAATATATGTTATGTTAACACCTTTTTTTTTCTAAAATTCTCTATATAATTTCTTTTGAGACTTTATCATAAGGTTTTTCTAAGTCAATAAATACCATTTTTCTCCCGATATTTTTCAATTAATTGTCTAAGAAGATGTATAGTTTCTATTATCGACCTTCTAGGTATGAACCCAAATTGATTTTTGGTCATCGTGGTTTTCTTCGTTAATTTTTTTCTCTTTTTCTTAAAGTTTCATGGTATGACTCATTAGTTTAATACCCTTATAGTTTGCACAATTTGTACGTCTCCCTTGTTCTTATATAAGAGAACTAAAGTACTTATCCTCCATTAATCAGATATTTTTTTTCATTTTCAATATCATGTTAAATAATTTTATAAGTCATTTAATACCTTGTTTCCCTAGGCACTTCTATACCTTTATCGGAATATCATCTGGTCCAATTGCTTTTCCATGGTGCATCCTATTTAAAGCTTGTTTTAAGTTTTAATTGTACGATAAAAATTTAAATTTCTATGCTCATTTGACCTACTTAAATTATCTAAGTTAAGTTGGTTATCTAAACTTTCATTAAAAAATTGATGAAAATATCTCTTCCGCCACTCATTGATTTCTCCATTATTTACTAGTGTTCTATTATATTCATTTTTAATACATTTTATTTGGATAAGATCTCTTATCTTCCTTTCTCTCACTTTAGCTATTTTATAAATGTCTCTTTCCCCTTCTTTTGTATCCAATTTTCAATATAATCGTTCAAA
>JBBMJZ010413100.1:20428282-20443300 GCA_037833815.1 Zingiber zerumbet | reverse complement strand
ATCGAGCTCAATGGCGTAAAAGGATTCATACAGCCGACCCCACCTAGTGGGAAAAGGCTTGGTTGTTGTTGTTGTTGAAATCCTATATTATGAAGGATACTATGAGGGTGCACAAGATATTGAGAGTCTAGATCATGCAGGGGAAATGCAAGGCAAGTTAAATGAGGTTTAAAACATATTTATAAGCAGAAATAATACAACAACCAAAAAATAGTCACAGATATGGTACACACCAAGATCAATATTTATAGTTGGAATCAAGGCCTCTTGGTGAAAGTGGTATACCACAATATAGACTAGGTAACTGTTAAGTATCATTTGTATTTAGCGATACATTTGATCACCAGAAATGGGTATGTGTTTTGACCAATTACTAGACCAGTAAATTGCAAACATACTCTTCCAAATGAGAAATAGTAGATTTAAATAAAGGGAACCAATATTATCACTTTCACTTTCATTTCTGTAATGGGTGTATGTTCTTATACTTTACCTTAATCGAGGACAAAGAATTGCTAGTTCTTGCATGGTTGCTACTATCAGTCTGAAGATCCTCCTTGCTAGCAATCATAGATGGTAGAGTAATACTGCCAGCGCTTGGAGACTGCTGAGGAGGAAGAGATTGCATATATGATTTAGCCAAATCCACTGGCGAGGCATCATCATGAACATCCTGCAGGATGCATAAGCAGAAAGTAGGCTCATGATAAAACTTCCATGCTGAATAATTAATACCATAAAGATGTAGTCAAAACTAAATAATGGTGCCTCCGTGCCTGATATTTTTGGGATCCAATTGCTAACAAATAAGTTTCAAAAAGGAGGGGTGTTGGTTTCCAACTAAAACATATTGTAAACATATTGAACTTCTAGATCAAAAAGGGTGCATATTTAAAGCGTGAGTGGCCTATGCAACCCAGCATGGGGCATGGGTGCTAATGAGTTAGGAGCGAGAAACAAGGGTGACTATATCAACATGCAGACCAGTGTCTGCAGTATCCTTCTGCAAAACAGGTAGCACAGAAATGATTCATATTTCAGAAGAGCATGCTTTGAGGAAAACAATAATGATTTTTTCTCACTCGAAAGCATTGGCATCACTGGTTAATTAGGCTGATTGGGCCCAATTACCAGAAACCATGGTCACTATTGGTCCATTTAATAAAAACAATGACAAAAAATGAGTGAGAAATTAGGCTATGATATCATTTTAAAAAGTTGATCAGCTTCAACCCAAGCCTTACATGATGAAGCATATCAGTATTCAATGCTGATGGTCCACAAGGAGGAAAAAATTTAGAGTGCGATGGCATTTTTTCAGCTCCAACCATTTGTTGGCTTTTGTAGCTGCTGCCTTGTGGGCACCAGGCATACTAAAAGAACTTTTAACAGAATGTGAACTAAAATCAATAGGAGAGTACGCAACTGATCCAGGTAAGACATTGCACTGCTGCAATGACAACCAGTCTCCAGAAAAATCAACAGTGTTGCCAGGAAGCCCATTCGAAATTGCCTCTCCCACTTTATCCTGAACAAATACTGATGGTGAATCCACCACTCGGGATTGTAATAACTTAGTCAGTCTTTCATATTCATCCCTGAAATGGAAGCACATTATCAGAGTTCCAGCTAAGTGTCATATCATTAATAAACATACATTGTCAAACAATAATATCTGTACATTCATCACACAAACAGGA
Source organism: Zingiber zerumbet (assembly GCA_037833815.1). NCBI lineage: Eukaryota > Viridiplantae > Streptophyta > Magnoliopsida > Zingiberales > Zingiberaceae > Zingiber > Zingiber zerumbet. The sequence goes on along the minus strand of JBBMJZ010413100.1, from coordinate 20,441,600 downwards.
AAATAACACTCTACCAATCCCAACATTTTACTTCAAAGCTCCCTATTTTTCTCCTTTGAGAATCAGAAATTTTCCCACAATGGAGAAATTTGCCCTGCACCTTTTTTGCACATCCAAATGTTTTTTTACTTTACATGGAAACTGATTAAACAAAAAGTCAACCTCCATCATCATTCACTCTGGAACTATACAAAAAATGCATCGGGATAGAGTAAGTCTTATGTAGCAAATAACTTTATGTTCCTTTTGCTCATTTTTACTTACAAAATAGTTGAGTCTGGGAAGTGCTAAAGTTCGAGTGCACACTGTGGATAATAGAAAAACTTGTGAGTCTTCATAGGGCAATTGTCACTACTTATGGACCCGAACCTAGGTGATCTATCCATGACCAGGATGAAGCTTGGGTGAAATTAAGTGGAGGTCCGAACCGATTGATGTTGAAGAATCGGTGGATGAGTTGTGGTTAGGCGTGAAATGCCACTATGAGGTGGCAAGAGTATTTATTATAGCATGGCTGTGAATATTTGCAAGATCAAGTGATAAGAAACTAAATACAAGTGGTGCACAATAAACAATGTCTCTAAATAAATAGGCAGTGTCGAGAATCATGCTGGTGAATTTATAGTATAACCATGCTGACAATTAAGTGACACTCTAATGGTCATCTCTGTGCAAGAAAGAAAACTCTCTAAATGATGGCTTACACTAGCATTGAAAAAGATATCTCAAGAAAGGAAATACATATACTAAAATCTATGAATTTAAGTCAGCCAAATACCAACAGAAGGGCCTGGCTGAAAAATATACTTCTAAAAAAAACTGCCAGATGGGGCTTAATGCAAGATAAAATAGTATAGTTGACTGCAAGAATCCTAGGTTATGATGCAGAAAACAAAATCGAAAGATGAATAAAGTCAATGGACCAGCTTAAGAATCACATGCAATAGGCTTGGCATGTGGACAATTGTACAGATCAATAAGAAGAAGATATGAGTAAACATCTAAAGTCATCATTTTTCATGAGTTAAATTGTTTCACATAGTCTTCTACTCAACAAATTTTACATGTAGGCAGAATGAACTAGAAACACATAAGTGAAAGTAAAATGCCGATGTTCAACATGCATGAGCAAATTTTTGAATGATGGTGAAGATAAACTAAAAGACCTGCAGCAAAAAAAAAAAAAAGAGGAATAATATATCAAGAAATGCGGAACTACCTTGAGAAAATCTCCTGTTGGAGCAACTTCTCAATAGCATGTTTGGTTTCACTTCCTGGAACAATTGCATGTGATACCTCCATGCAGTCAGCAATCTCCTCTGATTTCTTCAGTTCCTGGTCATGTATAAACAACTTCCTCCATTAGTTAGCAGACTTTAAACTAAAATCTAGAAGGGAAAAAAAAATGGACACTAGTGGATTTGTAGGTGTGAATCAAGAGCACCCATTTTGTGGTGACACATTGAGTGCCTACACAATACACTTGAAATTCTCATGATTTAGGTCTGCATTGGCTGCTTTACTAAGCCCATTTATAGAGAAACCGAAATGGAAGACGTGAAAATGAATTACTCGACTAGATCCATGAAGCAGTTTAGGTGCATCAATATTCTGTTCATCTGCAAAAGAGGAAAAATATCAGCTATCTTCTGCCAATGAAATATCCAGTTCCTAGCAAATCAATTAATTCCAGGCAAATCTAACTGACATGCACTGTGCATAAAAAGTACAGCATGCAGCTAGTTCAAAAAAGATCAGAGTCCAACCAGCTTGCATAATGTGTACAGAAGTACGTACCAAAGGCAAATAAGTCCATTTCAAATAAAAAAAAAGGTAGGTTAAGTTTAAACAAAAAGAATTTGACTAACACATACAATGAATATGGTTAAAGCTATGGAAATCTACGAACAAAATACAAAGAGCGCCTTAGATGCATTACATCCGAGTACAGTGAATTAGATCAATCTGGTCACCCTGACAAATAAAGACAGACATCATTATTCAGATGCATCCTCTACTGATTCCCACTAAGTGCAAGATCCTATAGTCTTTTTGCTTATTTTTGTCCTTTCTCCCTCTATGACTTCCCCAAGAAGAGTTCACAAAACAGCAACATATCTGTTAATTCAATTAAAAGAGCTCAGTTTGCAATTATGGTAGTTCCTTTCATTTGAGGCAGTTATGGATCCTTATTAGATGAGTGTTCCCGATGTCAGAAATAAGGGCAGCCACAATTCAGTGACAAAAGGTTGAACATTTCATCTGGTGCAGATTCAGAGCACGTGTATGTAGGGGGAAAATGGTTAACTTAGGTTGACTTGCATGAGACAACTGGAATTAATTTGAATATGATGAGATTTTTGAGCCAGGCTGTAGGGCTTTCATTTGGTTCAAGTAGAACTGAATCAAACTAAATTGAATCAATGTCTAACTTGCATTCCAGCTACAATCATTGTTGAGCTTAATAATAAAATGTTGAAGATAGGAAGCTTTTTTAAGCTTAAGGTATTCTATAGGTGATCATCTAATCAAACTTAAGATGGTACCAGAAGAGGTTTTTGGCTTGAATTCTGAAATTATATGGTGTTAGAATAACAGTCAGATAGGATACTTCCAGATGGCTTAGGATATCTTTGTTTAGGGAAAAAAATCTAGATTTTCTAATTTCTTTGTCAGGAAGAAAAGTCAAGCATGTGAGAATGTGCTTGATCGAAATTTAGCATCTATATATATCATCGTAAAAGTTATCATCCTTAGCATAAAAAATATTAGGCAAAAATCATAGGAGCGCCCCTCATTTTTTGAATCGTCAAAGTAGCATCCCACTTTGATTTTTTATCAAAAGGGTGCCCCCATCCCTCTATAAAATGACATAGATACTCCTCTGACACATGCATGCATCTGACACGCGCAATACCACCTTCTTTCCCACATAAATCCCGTCATATTGTAGCAGGTACGGTTTCATAACTGCTACAACTACAATAACAATTATAGCAGCTACAAACTCACAACTGCTATAACGTTATAGCAGCTACAAACCAGCAGCTGCTACAACTACAATCCATGCACAAGAGGAATCTAGAATTGATTTTTTTAATTAGGAGAAGTGTGGCAATTCCATGAATAAGTTGCTTGCTCATAACCCCTAAAGCTAAAACCGTAAACCCTAAAATGAACTAGAACTTTTGTTGTGTGTATGATACATGTTCCAAGTGACTTAGTGAGTAATTGAATAGTTATGATATATTATTGAGATAATTAAGAAATGGATTCCATATTTGGGATATAACTTCCACGTCAAACGCCTCTATAACACTACTAAAAGAAGGAAAATAGAAACTCATATGTTTCTAAGTGATTCATCATTTAATTGAATAATTATAATATATTAAATTCATCACTCTCAGTTGTATCTTCAAAACCGTAACTACTACAACACAGTTTGTTGCTCATTATAGTAGCTACAGTTTCGTAGCTACTATAACGTAACCGAATTTACGCGAGAGTGAGCATGTAACACGTTGAAGGGCATCTATGTCATTTTACAGGTAGGGCGGGATGTCCTCTTGATAAAAAAAAATAATAATAAAAGTGAGACACTAATTTGACAATTAAAAAAAAAACAACGCACTCCAGTGATTTTTGCCCCCCAAAAAAAAATATTTCTTCTTAAGCCGATGGGGAAAATGGTGTTGTAAATAATTAACGGTCTGAGGTACGGAAATGAATCATTGCACTACATAGGGCACTCGAATCACATCTGTTATCCTATACTATCTGTCATATCATTGAGTGGGTATTCAATAGTCTGCAATTCGTTAAACAAATATACTCAATTTAAGGTATGAGAAAAGAAAATTATATTGCATTAAATAAGGCACTCGAATCATGGAGTCATATCTTATATCTCCTATCCAGGCGTGTTCCCAATACTACATGTCATATGACATACTGCCAGTAGGCGTACATTTAACCCAAAATTCGACAGACAGGAGACACGTACACAGTCAAGTGTACACACAGGAGCGAAAGAGGAGGAAGAGAAAGAACCAACTAACCGGAGCGAGAGCTGCTGCGGTCTTGGTCCGAGGAATAATCTGAAGAGTCGGGGACGCTGCTATCGGCGCGGAACACGGAGGAGATTAGCTTCCCGGCGCCGGATACAAGGCCGATGAGCCACCTAGGGCTTCCAGCGGGAGGCGGAGGGGGCGGGAGAGCGAGCGGAGCAGAGCGCGCGTAGGGCGAAGGCCGCGGCGGCTGGTCTCTTAGCCGGTCGCGGAGGATCTTCCCGCCAGATCCACTCAGGGACGCCATGGAAGCTAGCAGAGAGGCGCCCGAGATGCGGACGGAGGAAGAAGCCTTGCAGAGGGAGGAACCAAAGCGGATCCTTTGCTCTTTATTTATTAGTGGAGAAAGAAGATATTATTTTTCCCATCCATTGGAGCAGATCCGAGTGCCGCATCTTTGCTGCCGAACAATCTCAACACGGCGTGCGGCAACGTATCTACCTTTTCCCCTTTTGCTGGATTCCCTACAAGTTTTCGCACGGATCTACACCTGCAACTTCCTCATTCCTCCGCCAACTACGCTCACGCCCGCATTTCTGCCGTCGGATCCCCACGCCGCCTCAGGACCACTCGTACGGCGGTCGTCAAAACTTTCGTGACGGTTGGCCTCTCTTCATCTCGCTCGCTTCTCGAGCCGTGGCCTCCCGTTCGTGTAGCGGAGCCATCGCCGGAACCCTCGAAGCCCTAGGCGAGCAAAGATTCTCTACCTCGCCGGGCCGCCGCTCGCGGCGTCGGAGGATGGAAGGTGCCGCGTAGACTGGTGGAGAACGAGGCGCTGGAGCCCTTCTTTTTTGTCTTTTTCCTTTTTTACTCACGTAAACACGTCAGCCACGAACCTTTGGCCAACTCCACCGACCTCGACGGAGCTCCGAGCGATGGCGGCGCTCACTCGTCGCGCCCTCATCTCCCTCCTCACCTGTTCGACTCCGTCCCACCTCCTCATCGAAGCGTAGACATTCGCCAGCCCGACGCGCCTTCCGCTCTTCATAGGCTCCAACTCCACCACCCGCCTCCCGGCTCGCTCTCCGCGCTCGTAGTCCCCGTGCATCAAGCAACCGCTGAGAAGCGCCCCCCAAACCGCCCCATCCGCCTCCGCCGGCACGGCCTCGACCAGCCTCTCCGCCTCCGCCGTGTGCCCCGCTCGGCTCAGCAAGTCCACCATGCACCCAAGGTGCGCGACCGTTGGCCGCACGCCGTACACCGCCACCATGTCCCTGAAAAGCTTCCGCCCTTGGTCGACCAGCCCGCCGTGGCCGCAGGCGGTCAGGACGCCGACGAAGGTGATCGCGTTCGGCTTCACTCCTCGCGATATCATATCTGAAAAGGCAGCGATCGCCGAGAGGCAGTCTCCGTTTAGCGCCAGGCCCATGATCATAGCGCTCCAGGCGGCCACATCCCTGTGAGGAATTCTGTCGAACACCTCTCGCGCGCTGTCCACGAAGCCACATTTGGAATAGAAGCCCACCAGAGCAGTCCCCAGCTCAAGCTCGTACGGGTGCTTCGTCCCGTTCATTTCAATGAAGGAATGGATCCATCTGCCCTCCTCGTACTCCCCGAGGCTCGCACAAGCGTTCAAAGTGCTCACGAGAACAGCGTCGCTTATCTCTGCAATCGCACGCCGCTTCAGCTCGCGGAACAATCGGATTGCCTCTCGGTGGCGTTCGTTGCGGACGTAGCCCGCGATCATGGCGCTCCATGAGACGGCGTTCCTCTCCGGCATTTGATCGAACACGCTGCGTGCCTTGTCCACCATTCCGTGGGTGCAGTAGCCGCTCACGAGGCTGGTCCAGGAGACCACATTTGGGTTAGGACTTTCGTCGAACACCTTGGCGGCGATATCGACGGAGCCTAAACTGGAGTAGGTGCTCACAAGCGAGCTGGTGACGAAGACGTCGAGGTGGAAGCCGAATCGGAAGAGCTGGCCGTGGAGTTGGGAGAGGACGGAGAGGGCCGCGCAGGACTTGACGACGAAGGGGAAGGTACGGGCGTTGGGGCCGACGTCGCGGCGGCGCATGCGGACGTAGGAGGCGAGGGCGCGGTGGGGGTAGGGGCTGGTGGAGTAGGAGCGGATGACGGCGTTCCAGTCGAAGACGGTGGGATGGCGGATGCGCTGAAAGAGTTGATGGGCGCAGTCGGCGTCGTGGAGAGCGTAGAGGGCGAGGAGGCGGCTGGTGACGTAGGCGAAGCGGACGAGGCCGAGGGAGATGAAGCGGGCGTGAAACGCCTGAGCGTGCTTGAGGGTGGAGCAGCGGTGGATCAACGAGAGAAACGAGGAGGAGGAGGAGGAGGAGAGCGGTGGCGTTGCGAGGGGGACGCGGCTTCTCATGGCGGAAGGTGAAGGCGGCCTTCATCGAGTGTACGGTAGCGGAGGCGAAGAGCAGCCGCTGAGAGTCGAGAGGACTGAGGAGGTGCCGTGCTGCCGATCGTACGGTGGAGATTTGTACGGAAAATAATTTTCTGAAAAATACATTTTCTCGATTTGCTCGTTTATTTCATGAAAAATAATTTCTATAATTCTAAAAAAAATCCTTTTGAAAAAAAAATATATTAATGAAAAACATACTTTTCCTAATTGATTTGCGTAATTTAAATTTGAAAAATAAAGATGGTAATAGGAGATTTGGATAAGGTATAAATATCTATCCCTATATTGGAAGATCAAGCATAATATCAACTATTGATGGCATATAAAGGTTACCTCTGATTTGATTTGAGATCACTGCCAAAAAATTTAAGATTACCAAGTTCTTTCAAGTTTCAACATGATTGATTCTGCGAAGAATATCATACATCAAATGACTCATCCAAAATCATCCCGGTGAGGCACCTCCGAAGCTTAAATCATCGTGGTGCCAATGGTAAAATGAAAATAGAGAAAGTAAGAGAGTGCCCCTAAGCGGAGTGTATGCTTGGGTCTTTATTCATGTGAGGGAGGCATATACCTGATCATGAAAAAATGAGGACATGGGTTATTATCTTATGACTTGACCTGCCGGCCTCGACTATAAAAGAACTCGGTCTATCCGAGAGGCTGGACCTAATGACTTGGTAACTTGACGGCTCGACAAGTCAGATTTCGGATCAACTAGGACTGACTCGATACAGCAGGGTGGAACTACTTAGGTGCATCCTGCTGGACACTAACTGTATCAACTATGTTTACATCACTTAAAATAAAAACTTTATTGTTAGGGTAAATTACAATAACAATTACAATGATTGATGATGACTGGCAAATGAACATTACATGAGATATTGCCACTAAGAGATCTGAAAGTCAATTCCTAACAATGAAATATTTGCTAGATTCGTACACTCCCCATGCAATAATCACTGTTCAAAGGTAAAGTCATTTATAATTTACCTTTCTACAAATAAAATAACTGTAAAACTAATCATATGACCTTTTGCCAACTCTCGCAAAGCTTTACAGAGCATCATCCATCCACTGGGCTCAGATCAACATCAAGCAGTCGATAATAGACATTAGACAATAGAACATCACCGTACAGATCATATCGGCAAGGCAAGGCAAGGCAAGGCAAGGCAATTACTGCTTCCTAGCAAAGTCTATCTTCTTAGGAAGAGGCTCACAGTTGTACGAACAGAATCATTATAGGATCGTTAATCATCTAGCTCGACGAGCTGAGCTTTCCTTCTCTCGGCGACCTGTTTCCTGATAAATATGCCCCACCTCATTGCTGCCTTGATCTTGAGCCACCCGACAACTGCTTTCCCTGAGGAGCGGGTTTGCTCCTCATTGAAGTTGAAGGTCGGGATCGGAGAAGGCATGTATGGCGGATACCCATATCCATCATCTGGAAGGTTACTGGAAGCTCCTGCCGTGCTCAGATGTCGGAGGAGCAATTGCATATCTTCATGTTCCAGAATCTCATGGCTCCTGATGCGGATATCTTCCTCTGTGAGGAAGTCATCAGCAGTGGCACCGTTACTCTGTCGTTGGTACGACCAGTCATCCAGTTGAAACCCCATGTTTGAATATTGTGGCGGGGCCAAGGCGAGACCGATGGAATCATTTCGAGAATCCTGAGCTATTGCAGAACCACTGAAGGGATTTTGCTGGGATAAACTAGTTTCATAATCCAACTGGCAGGTCATTTGGTGATTATTATCATATCGATTATAACTTGTTTCTCCTGTGACAAACACAAAAAAAAGGCAAGTAAAATTCACAAGTAGTTTCCATATGCAATTGCAACTAGTAGTATCAAATGAAATATACAAGTAGAAGCAATCAAAGTGTTGTCAAACACATTCAGTCACAAAATGGTGTAAGGTTAGGAAGAAGCAGAGAGAATGTTACCTTGAACAGCTAATCCAGTGTCGACCGAAGATTGGATTGTAGGTTCTGAAACTGACAAATGTTGTTGCGAGGTTTGTTGGTCATATGCTGAAGCTTCACTGATTGCCTTGGAGCCTATAAGAGCTTTGCCGGCGTATTCTACTACATAGGACCAATTCTCGTATGCTCTTTTAACAAGAGCATCTGCAAACACCTACAATCAACCAGATGGATGCGGTATATTTTTATCAGTTAGCTCCATATGTAAATTTGTGAGTTCAATCTCTCCTCGATGACACATACCTTTTGACTATCCGTCAAAGATTCAACCGAACAGAACTGCCCTCCGGCAACCAAGCCACTAAACTCGTAAATATGATTGAAGATTGCACCGATATCTCTAGTGTCATCAGAATAGTAGACATAATACTTTCCACTTAGGAGACAGGTTTTGGCATGCTCAATCAGGCTTTCCCACATTTTTTTTGACATGCCACTTCCAAGGATCTGCAGATGTTTTGACGTTGAAAAAACACCAGAAAGTTGCAAGCAAAAAAAAAACTCCAATGAGTCTGAGACAAAGGAGATGAAAAGAAATCATACACTTCGTAATTTTTGTGGATCCCTGACATAAAGCCGAAGAAAATCTTCGACGGTGAAGATCTGACTATTGTTCAACTTCTTGTGGAATGACCCATCCTTGCCAATCTTTTCCAATCTCCAAACATCATCCTTCCATGAAGGAGGATAATGTTTCTTGTATACTGTAACAGATGCAAAATCCTATAGCAAACAAAAGGAGGACAAAACTAGCTAATGAGTATGAAGCGACATACATTCTCCTCTATGATCTTTGACTGTGAATGCTTCGGTTTTAGCCTCGCGAATACGTATACCCTCCAAAAAACCTGAAGAGATTTTTAGCCCAAGTCTGAACTTCCTGCTTCTTATCCAGCTAGAGTTATCCGTGAATGTAAGCTCTCCTAGTGTTCCTAAACCTTCCTTCAGCGATATCTGTAAATCTCCAGTCAAAAGTGGCCTTTTTCCTTCGCGCTCCTTGACTATATGACTTTCAAACTCTTCTTTGGTCCAGTCATCATCATCTTCATTGTTGAAATCACCCTCGAGTACAACAACATCTAGTTTTGCAGATGACTCAGGCCCCAACGTCACAATATGGCCAGTGCTTGCATCTAGCAAAACAACGTGAATCGAAGCACCTTGTTCGCCTTCTACTTTACCACCTGTAAAAAGCGGCAGGGACAATGTCGATCTGAAATGCAACTGCAACTTTCTTCCACTGGGCCCTTCGATGTGTTTAGGAGAAGTCCTATAATCCAAGTATTTCAGGTTTGCATGTAGAAAGGCTTTTGCTTGTTGCCAACCAGATTAAGGGGACAAATACTTTCTCATAAAAAATAAACATGTCAAGAAAGAACAAGTAAATCAACATCAGGAAGACAAAAAGAATATAAAAAATAATAATAAAATTGTAAAATGAAACATCTGCTCAAAAACAAAACATGTAAACAACACAATTAATTTGCAACTAGATGTTGTGATCGTGAGCCAACCAGTTGGCAAATCAAATAATGCACAATTTCTTAACACAAATCATAAGTAGGTCATTCAAAGATAGATCCTTGGTCTTAGCTTAGTGTTGCAGATTATACAATTTTCAAATAAAATAAACAAAAGGCACCAAAAAATTAAGGTCCTTTGTGTAGTATGGCATCAAGATGAACTCAGTTTTCATCAGCAAAAAACAAGAAAAAGAATATGGCGAACCTACATGGCACAGTCTTAGGTAAAAAAATCCAACAAAACTTGATGCATATATAAAATCAAATATTAATTCAAGTAAGTCAGTAGATACTTTGAAGTGAATAAAACCTTCCACTGGCAAAAAGGATACCAAATCATTGAAAAAAAATGGGGAAAGAACTCTATTATAATCCGTAGAGTGGTGTCAAAAATAGCATCTAGCAGAAACATACGCATGCTTGAAGAGTGATGTATCAAACCACAAATCTTGAAGAAAAAAAACTTGGTCATCTATGTGATAAACATAACAGGTCTCATAAGTGTGTACCTGCCCCCAATTCTTGCAGGTCCAAGTTTCACCAATGCTCGTTCAACTTCCTCACTAACCTACATTTAAATGGAAAATAAGAGGATAACTGTAATCGCAAACAAACAAGAAAAATGCATAATATACAATCATATTGGTTGGCTAATCTTGATAGACTACTATTGGTTATGAACTTATGATTAATTCCCACCACCAACAGAAGCAATGCTAATAAATCGAGTCAATCAAAACTTAAGAAGATGAGGTCCGAAAACATTAAACAAGGTATAATATATAAAGCATATGTTTTTTTGACATTCAATCCCTTGTTACTCGAGGACATGCAAGGACAGTAAAAAATTTCTATACAGTTAATTGTGTGCCTTTTTGGCATATGCTTCTTTTTGCAATCGGTCCCTTGTTAGATGATAACATGCGAGGATGGGAAATTTTTGAATAAAGTTATTGTGTTTCAGAGTGTTAACAAAAAAATCCTTTTGCTACGATGGAAAATGGAGAATAAAAAAAAAGCATAAACCCAACCTAAATTTATTGCTTTGCCTTTCACTATTCCAAATTCAGAATTTAGAAGCTCAAAAAACATGCACTATTCCGTTTAGAAATGCCAAAAGTTAATTTAATGGAAGTGTATAACTTACAATTCTTCGAAGGACAGGTTCCAATGAAGAACAAAGTTTTTGCAAACTGTTTACCTTCAGAGCTTCAATAACCACACTGCAGAGACAATATGTCAATAAAAATAGATGAAGAGTTCAAGCATTCATATACTTCGAGAAGGTAAAAACATCAGAAATCATACTTGATAGAATGAATAGATAAGCTAACCCAGATAACCCATGAACATAAAGCTAAGATTAGAGCTAGCTTATAAATTCCTTTTTCTTTCGAAAAAAAAAAGAAAACACCAGGGTGACAGGTAAAATGTAGGACCATTTACCCAGAATTAAGTGACACAAGTCAAAGATCAAAGAAACTCATGGTTCTCGGGGAAAAAAAACATAAATAATTAGTTTGCTAAACAATCCTTATTCAACATATGATAATCATTAAATCAACAGAAACCAGTAAATTTTCTCTCATTTTGAAAACTTCGAATTACTAAAATAGAGTTTAAAGTGGCAGCCAACAGGGACGGATCCAGGAATTAAAGATGGGCTGAGCCTTGAATATAAAAGGGGTGGATTTTAATGGCCTAAATAAAAAACTGTTGTGTCCCTAAGACAGAACAGAAGGGACGGAGACTACTTGTTTCTTACTATAATTTGTTATTTTTTAAAAAAATAATCATTATTGTAAGGGTGATACTTCGTGATGTGCCATGTTAAACATATTTTCAACCCTCTGTTGATGCCCAAAGTTAGCAGCAAGCAGTGATGATGCATGATGCTCTGTCAATGATATTCTTCAAGCAAATTCCTATTGGTTAATAGAAGCTCAATGATAAACTGCACAGCAAGCAATCTTTTCCCTTAGCTATACTTTTTTTTGGCTGGGCTAGAGCCCAGGATAACCATAAGGTAGATCCGTCAATGGCAGCCAGGACTCTCTAATCTATTGCTTCCGATGCATGACTTTCAGTGAAATCCTAAAGTTTATGCAAATAGAACTCCTATTATGAGATATATTAGAAAACAAAAGGAAGTCATGCAAGTTGCTCGTGGACAACAAAAATATTTCCATCACCACCAGTCGGGATCTTCTGGTCCCCATCACCACAACAATAAAAGTCGAAGAGCAAACAACTATGAAAAAGAGTAAAAAGAGTTGCCAACTCAAAGAAAGATATACAAACGAATAAGGCTGATATCCCTCATAATTAATCCAAAAAAAAAAAAATGGATAGACATAGAAGAGAAAGAGATTCATCAAGAAGTTTGATTATCATTCCCAATCATGAATTAGTAATTTCCACCATAGTTGAATTTTCTGAGTTATGGAAAACACTATAAAAAAGAGAACAATACCAAAATAAATTCATTTGTTATTCCCAATATAAAAAATAGGTTTTGCATTATTGCTCAATTTGACAGACATCTCTTATGACTTGCAACAAACATTTGGTATATTCTGTAACAAGATGATTTTAAATTTGTCAAAATTATTAATTAAAATGTATATTGCTGATGATCTCGCTCAACCACAACATGTATGGTTTCATTTAGAAGATACATATTGATCGGGTGGTGATCCGGGGGGGTCCCGCCCGTACAATGGTCAAGGACACCGCGGAGGTCAAAATCAAGGCGGTCAACGCTCGGGAATTCTGCCGAGCAGCCACTTGCCTGGCCGATCGGCCCGAGTGGCGCCCGAACCAGCACTACGACAACTCGGCCAAACGCTGACCTTCCGACGCTCACAAGGCCCAAGTATGGAAGGAGGAATGCCGAGCGGCGCCTCAATCGACCGAGCAGCAGACAACCCCGATGGGCCGACATGGCGCCTCCGCTCGGCCGGTAATGGACAAAGGGAGCAGTTCGCGATATCTTCCTCGAAGCAAGTGCCGCCGACAGGCAGCATGGTCGGCGGCCGGAACGGACAGAGAATCGTACAGTGGAAGTTTCCACTGTCACGTCAGGGATATGTTCGGACAATTGAGGTATGGTGTTAGGCACGCTTTTCTGACACAACCTTTCCAGGTATGCTTTGAGGAGTGTGCACGCCTCGAAGAATGTGCACGCCTCGAAGAACATGCACGCGCCTCCCAGGAGCCTTATATAAGGACCCGAGACTTCGACGGAGGTATGAAAAATCGCTATTGTAGCTACAGTTTCCGCCTCGTTACTCTGCTTCGATTTCCTGCCGGTATTTGACTTGAGCATCGGAGGGTCGTCGCCGGGAACTCCTTCCCGGCTC
>JBBMJZ010413100.1:20384709-20401529 GCA_037833815.1 Zingiber zerumbet | reverse complement strand
AGAACATGCATCCAGTCATATAGCCGAAGCTAACCATATCAGTCAAGTTTGGATGGGCCCTCCCCGGAGCTCATCCCAGGTCACCCATCCCGTTCTACTACCACATATGCTCATACACCTCCAATTAGCCACATAAGATAACTACAATAAATTTCAGCCAATCAGTTCATAGCATTTTCAATCATTCCTTCCATATCCATTCCTATAGCTATAACCTTTTTCATTTATTCCTAAAGCATATCCATTCACAATGCAAACTTAACAAAGTCAAAATTCATGCATTTCATCAATAAATCTATGGAGGAATAATTCAACTCATGCATGACAAAATAAAGTATTGCACATAAATATTGAAGCCAATTCGCAGAAACTTTAACCCCATAGGCAAATAACTAATCATGCCAATACCACAATCTCACCTCAACATAAGGATTATTCACCCCCCCCCAAAAAAAATAAAAATAAAAATCAGTTAACTATCCTTTATAAAAGAGATCACGCAAAATTCGTAACCGATCACAAGACCAATACAACAAGCCGAAATTTATACTTCACCAACATCAAAACTGGAAACAAACGAATTCGCATGGAAACCCAAATCGAAACCTCAGCCATCCAAGAATACAAATCAACAATTAAGGTAAATTCTGTATTTCTCCCAATCAAGTCAAACACTGCCGAATTTAACAGAACAGCTTCGAGATCATTTCAACCACAACAGAAATTGAACGGTAACAACACGGAAACATAAAAAAAATCTATAGAAATCCTGTCAAGCCTTTCCAAACCTTCCGAACACACAAAATAACTCTAACGCCGGCGCAATCAACCAAACCAACAAAGACTGGATTACAAGACTAGGACGACAAGGAGAACCCGATTAAAACTCAATTCAATCACAAATCATCAAAGAACTTGGTGAAATCACACTTCGAAACCAGAACCTTACAAAACGTTAAGCTGAGACATGAGCACCACAGGAAATCCAATTCGCAAAGCAAACCAACAATCATATTCCATTCAGGTATTTTAACAAACAGCAGCGCAAATCACAAGCATCCTCACGGTATTTAAATCCAACTCATTCCCAGGCAAGGGAAATCCACAAACTTCACAAAAGAATAGTCTACCGGAAATTACAAGCTCCATCGAAAACATAAAACAGCAGTAAAACATAGAAACCGCACGATTCCAGCACAGAAAACTTCAACGAGATCCCCAACCTAATTGAAACTTTGCAGAATAAAAACTAAATCAATTCACCAATCACCTTACGCAAGAGAGAGTGATTCACACCTTATACGTTACTAATTCCTTACCTCGCAGATCTCACTCAATCATAAAGGAGTTGTACTTGCCTTCCCTTCCGCGTCCCCCTGTTGCAGCTCTCCCCTCAGTCGTAGCCGCCAGTGAGTCGCCGCAAGACTCTACACCCGCCCGCGAGGCTTCCACGAACTCGCCGAGCCGATGGGGTACTGTGTCGGAGATCGGAGCTTGGTGAGGTGTCCGATCGAGGCCAACGCAGAGTGAAGGACGAATTGAGGCAGCGCTCGTGGAGGCACTGTGCTCATGGGACTCAACCAACCTTTATACCTAGGTCTTTTGTACCTAGGTTAATTAATCCCCAACTTAAGGTAATTACAATCTAGCAATATTTCCCTTAAATCGTTCCATCTCCCTTAAATGATGTCATACCAGTTCATTTAAAACCCTAATATGTCGTACATGTTCATTTAAAACCCTAAAAATCCCTAAACTTAGTAGAAATTTTAATTAGTAAACTTTTCCTTGTAATCACCCACGAATCCTTAATTCAATATTACTATTTTAATTAAATTCTTGAATTAACGTTTCAGGAGACCTTGCACAACTGCCAGCTGAGTCCTAGCGGCCGGCACAGCCACTAGTCGTATGCTAGTGGCCGACACAGCCAATAGTCGTATGATAGCGGCCGGTACAGCAATCAGCTACATTCTAGTGGCCGACACAGCGGTCAACCACTTGCTAGCGGCCAGCGCAGTCGCCAACCACATGCTAGAGGCCAGCAGGCAGCTGCTGCATGCTACGTTGGTTGCCAGTCGTTGTCGATGTCAAGAAGGAGAGAGGAGGAAAAGAGACTTACATGAGAATCATCGGAGTGCTAGAGATTTGGGGAGAAGTCGAAGCCACACATAAATGTGAGGAAAGGAAATCGGGGCAGTGCCCTAATTTTAATCGGAATTACCAATGAAATAAAATTTTGTTGATAGTCCATCGAAGATTATTGATGTAATAACAATTCCATCGGTAATTGTATTTGATATTACCGATAAAATAATAATTCTGTCGATAATTATATTTGATATTACCGATAAAGTAATAATTCCATCAGTAATTATATTTGATATTACCAACAAAATAATTCCGTTGGTAACCTAGTGGCGGATTCCAGAATTCAAGCATGGAGGGACGATTTTTAAGTGGAACAAGGGACAGTATACTCTATCTCCACCGGTGGAACTCCATAATACTAAGGGTTCCACCGCCGATAAAAGAAGGTAACCCTAAGTTATGCCGATGAAAAACAAATTCTATCCGTTATAATCGATGGAATGTGATTTCCATCTAGAATTTAATTAATATTACCGACAAAAGAAATATTCCGTCGATAACCCTAGCAGCCTAACAAGAATTTATGTCAGAAATTTTATCATTAATCTTACTTATTTTTATGGGATGAATATCCAAGAGACATGGAGACTTATTCAAACAATCGCTTTAATAATTTGCTTCTTGACGTTGTTTTGACCTGACAATGCAAAGCAGTATGGTAATCATCAATCCCGTGTGCGGGTTCAACCTCTAAATGATTAAATCTATAGGATACTTGATTTAACAAAAACTCAGTTTTCATTATACATTTTTGAAAATTTTTTTACAGGCAATTAAAATTTTTTTTTTTTATTTTAGGCGACAATATGAAAGTTACGTCAATTAACTTTGAGATGATGAATAGGTCTTAATAAAAAATTTTATTGATCATCTGAATAAATCGAAAAATGTTAATGACTAACTTTCTGTCAATCTAATATTTTAGATCAATCGTCCATTTAATAAAATCATTCATTAATTCATCAAAACTAAAATTTAATTCTTTTTAAGAAACTAAAAAGACGTATTGCCGATCCAGCATTACCTCATAGTGAAAAAAATCCATCATTGCCTCATAGTGAAAAAAATTATTTTGATGATGTCTTCGTGTCCATGATTAAAATTTTAAGTCGGAATCAATGTTATAACTTTCACTTCCTCCTAAATTGATTAATTGGTTGCGATTCCATATAAAAACAACAAAAGTGTCACTCACTTTTGGATCAAAGATAGGAACAAAGAAAAAATAATATTTAATTTATCCATAATTATTAATGAGATATGATGAATAATTTATACGAAATTTGAGGAGTAGGTATTTAGATCCATTGAATTTTCTTCTATATTTATGTTATGTGTTTATGTGAAGATTTGATAATGCTTTCATTTCTAGTAAGTTTTAAACAAAAATCGAAAAGGAATATAACTCTAATTTTTTCAAAAATTATAAGATCTTTAATGCAGGAAGAAAAGATCATCCATATGAGTTGTATTTTCTCTCTGTTTTTTAATAATATCGAGTCTCCTTTGAGGCGCATGCTGAGAAATACTGAAATAGACGTAAAGACTTATTCAAACAATCACTTAAAAAACTTTCTTCCCGTTGACCGTTGCTTTGACCTGAAAAGGAGAAAGCGGTATGGTAATCCATCCTGTGTGCGGGTTAAACATCTTAATTATTAAATCTCCGGGGTGCAAAATGAAATCTGTTTCTCCGCTTCATCATATATCCTTCACTCCCCACCCATTATCTCTTCCCTTTCTTTCCCTTTTCCCCTCCCCGCTGATGAGCCACTTACCGCTCACCGCCCGCCGGAGACTACCTTCTCCGCCCACCGGCCCATTTTATGCCAACCTCGCCGCCGCCACAGGCCGAGCATAACAGAAGTCACCGACGACGGCGGAGAGGTGAAAAAAAGAAAGAAGCAAATATATATCTATTGATTGGAGGAATAGGAGACGATGTCGACGGAGAGCTCCTCCATCGGCGCCGCCTCCTCTGGCATCTCCTCTGCCGGCGAATTGGAAGAGGAGGAGGAGGTGGAGAGCCGTAGGGAGGAGAATCCTCTTGCCTGTTTCCAATCCTTAGAAGAATCTCTTCCCATCAAGTAATTTTTCTATATATATATAAATGCTCCCTTAACCTCTAAGTCAAGTGCTCAATTATGTAATAAAAATAACTAACTCGATCTAACTGTAAAACGTTCCGAAATTTACATTATCTAATTCAACACCTCAAATTGAACAAAATTGCAGGAGGGGCCTTTCCAGCTTCTTCACGGGGAAATCGAAGTCGTTTCTGAGCCTATCGGAGGCAGCCATGGCCACCGCCACCGCGGGGGACCTTCTAAAGCTTGAGCACGGCTTGAACAAGCGCCGGAGGATTCTCTCCGTAAGCAGGATTATGAGGAGAGGAGCTTCCTGCGTCTCTCTTGTGGCTACTTGTCCGCCATTAATGGTGGAAGAAGAAAAACCAGAAGAAGAAGAAGAAGAGAGCGGAAGTAGCATCGCGAGCTCTTCTTCTTCTTCCTTGATCGCTGCTGATTCGAAACCAATTTATAAGAAGAAGGCGTTTCGATCTCCGAGTTGCTTCTCCCTTTCAGATCTCCAACGCGCTTAGAGTTCTTGATAATTTTTTTTTTTTTTGTTATTTTTCTTCCTTTTTACCTTGATCGAGAGAATCTATTGTGAAAGGGCCTGCGTCGAAGGCCCCTTCATTTTAGATTTTTTCGGTTTTCTTCCCCCTCTCTGTAATTACAGTAGTTGATAAAATTGGGATTTTGTTTTGTTTAAATATCAAAACACTCCGAATTTAGAAGAAAAACTACACTTAAAAGTTTAGCATAATTATTATTAATTAGAACAATTTAAAAGTTTCAAGGTCACGTCAATGATTTTAAAAACTTCAAAGGGGTGCTTTTTTAAAAACACAGAATTGAATGCCCACTGAATTTACCCCTAGTTTGTTGAAATTTCATCTACCACCTCATTTAAAAAAAAACAATTTACCTCCCATAATTTATTGTGCCCTTAATTATTATCATTGGTTCTAATGGATAAAATTCTAGAAAAGTTATCAATATTTTTTTTGTAATATATGATACTCTCCATGGGTGTGATGCACCGGTAAAAAGGATCAAAATTTGAATCTTTTAATTTGAAAATTAACTTTTGAGTGTGAATCTTTAATAGGGTGAACAAGGAATCAAGAGGAAAGTTATCTATGGATTATCGGGTGAAATCACTAGGAGAAAAGGTTGTATATATCTAAGAATAATTGGATTAAATCAGGATTATTATATATAAAAATAAAAAAACCATATATATTTTTCTTTTTTTTTATAATGCAAGTATTTAGGTTTTGCCCGATTAATCTTAAGGGTGTATTCAATCAAAAGATTGAATGACTTTTATTGATTTTTTTTTAATGATAAACTTTTGTGGAGTTTATAGATATTTATTGACTTTTATAGAATCTCATATAGTTGTGAAAAAAATTTCATGAAGTTCTATAGACTTTTTTGCAAGACTTTTACATACATTTGTAAATTTCACGAAAATTTATGGATTTAAGCAAATATATTCAATCTTAGAAAAGCGTAGGCAGTCATGAACTTGCATGATATTTATTTTCAAACAAAACCTAAAATACCTCATTAAATTTAATTTTTTAATAAAATAATAAATAGCATACTTGTCCATAAAAAATTTTTTCAACTTTTTATATTTTTATCTTGTTTTAGCTAAAAACAAAGAGAATATAACGTCTCACTTTAAAAAAACTTTAATAATATAATTTTAAATCAAACAATATTATAATAATTTTAAATATTTTTATTTATAATTTTGATCCAAATTAACTTGAAATGTTGGTCAAATCTTTAAATTGGTCAAACTTTTAATAAAATATTAAATTGATAAATTTGATTAGTAATAAAATTAATAATAATATTATTAATTTGATAAGTAATAAAATTAATAATAATATTATTATTAGTTTGATTAATAATAATATTATTAAAATAAATAAATATAAATATATAAAATTTATTTAGGAATTTTAAAATTTTAATAAATTTTATAGAATATTTTTAGGTCAAATTTCATTAGACTTTATTAAATTATCTATTAATTAAGTTGGGAATTAATTTGATTTATTAATATATATTTTATATTCAAACCTACTGTCTCAAGTTTCTCTTTCCTCTACGCATAGCGTCGTTATCTTCTCTTTGTTTTTAGCCAAAATAAGATAAAAGTATAAAAGGTTAAAAAAGTTTTTTATGAACAAGTATGTTATTTATTATTTTATTAAAAAATAAATTTAATTAGGTATTTTAGATTTTGTTTGAAAATAAATATCGTGCGAGACCATGACCGTCTACGCTTTTCTAAGATTGAATATACCCCCTTAAATCCACAAGTTTCCGTGAAATTTACAAATGTATGTAAAAGTCTTGCAAAAAAGTTTTTAGAACTCCATAGCATTCTGTTCACAACAATATGAGATTATATAAAAGTCAATAAAAATTTATCAACTCCACAAAAATCTATCATTAAAAAAAAATTAATGAAAGTCATTCAATCTCTTGATTGAATACACACTCGTTAATTTTCACTCCCTACATGCAAAGTTTTATTTGCTTCAACTCCCTCGTACAAATATCATTACCTAATTGCTCCTTAGATTTTTTAGTTACAAAAGGTCCAAAAATAAATATAATTCATCTTAAATTCAATACTTTAAACTAAAATCGAGTATATTTTTTATCAAAATTATCTCTTATATTTTCTAAGTACAAAAAGTCTAAAAATGGGTATAATTCCTATTAAATTCAGACTTTAAACTAAATCGAGTGTATTTTTTTTATCAAATTAAGTATGACTTTCTAATTGCCCCTCAGATTTTTTAGGTATAAAAAATCCAAAAAATAAGTATAATTATTTTTAAATTCAGCACTTTAAACTTTAAACTAGAATTGAATATATTTTCTATCAAAATTACCTCTCATATTTTTTAAGTACAAAAAGTTAAAAAATAGGTATAATTCCTATTAAATTCATCACTTTAAATTATAATTGAGTATATTTTCTATCAAATTGAGCACTGCTTTTTTCCTATTTAATATAATTCCTCCTAAATTCAACACCATTTAAAGAAAATTTAGTATATTTTACATCCAATTGAGCATCATTTAAAGAAAATCTAGTATATTTTCCATCCAATTGAGGTGGAAAAAGAGTCGTGCTCAATTTGATAAAAAAAATATACGAGATTTTAGTTTAATATACTGAATTTAAGAAGAATTATACTTATTTTTAGACTTTTTATACATAAAAATATTAAAAGTAATTAGGTAAATTAATGTCAATTATATTTGATTGGGGAGTGAAAATAAAGATTTTTATCAATGGGGACTACATGTAAAGTTTTATTTCTGATTAGGGACTGCATGTAATTTTTCCCTTGAATTAAGCTTGAGCTCGTAATCATTTTACATAAGCATAATTGTAGACACATCTTCAAACCATATAAACATGACACAACTTCTGCAGAGATTTTATATTGATCGAAAGCAAGCTTTTGTAGGAACAAACATACATGTCATCTTAAAAACATCTCAACCAAGTTTATCCACAAAATTAAGCCACCAAATCCAACGAAAATGTTTTAGTTAACTGCACAACAAAGGACAAACTACAGGTTGATCAGGCCTTTATTAGGTAATAGATCTATGATTCAGTTTGAACTAAAACTACAGATATCAAGCAGCAACTTGCTAAGAGAAAAAGAGAAAGTCAAGGTAGCATCAAAACTAGAACCCAAACTAGCATCAAATCTCATTTTCTCCTTTTGCTCCACTAATTCAAACTTGCATTGTTTGAATCCCACTGAAATGAAACTTTTGGGGTTTGACCCTTTGTTCAGAAGCACAAATATCAGTTATCAAGATGCTTGAAGACCAATGTTACTAAGAGCAACAAATGTTATCAGCCTAGCATTTTCATCTGGACCAAGAGAACTCTACAATGGGATTTCACCTACGACAGAATGAGAAGAATATAGCGAAGTGTGCTGCCTCAAAACTACACATTTGAAGTAGAAAAGAGGACGAACGGCGAAGGAAACAAAGAGGAGCGGTAAATCCTAAAACAAAACACTAAAAAAATGTTGAAAGAAATAATCTGTTGTCAGATATTTACGGGGTATTAGCTGAATTTAAATTATACTAAATTAAATCCAACTTACAGTCGAGATGATCTGAACGGATAATTTCAGGTTGTCAGCAGGAGTTGGTTTTTGCTATGAGCCGAAGAGTCGCCGAGCGGGAAGATCGACTGAGCAGCGGGTCTGTGTTGCCGAGCGGGCAGATCGACCAAGCAACAGTGCCGAGCGGGCAGATCGGCAAGCGGATAGATCTGCCAAGCAACAGAGCGGACTGAGTCACCGAGCCACAGCTTTCGAGCATATCAAGCGAGTGGCTGGTTGAGCAGACCGATCGGGTAGTGCAATCGATCGGGCAGAGCAGCTCTAGCAGACGTAGCGGTCGAGAGAATAGTATGAGTCACCAACAGATCACAGAGTCCGCTCAGGCAGAACAGCCGTCTGATCAGATAGGCCGACCAGGCAGTAAGACCAAGCAAGTTCGACCAGACAAAGAGCCAACCAGACGAGTAGGCAAACCGAGCTAGGCTGGTCGGGCGAACAAACGGCAGGTCGAGATAGTGCCAGTTGGGCGAACAGAAAGGCAAGTCGAGACGGTGCCAATCAGGTGAACAAATAGACAGACAGTGCAAGTCGGGTGATAAAAAAAATATGAATATAGGATCTGGTTCAATATTAATATATTATACTTAGCAATTGATAAAAAAAATTAATTCATATTTAAAAAATTATTCATCCTAATATAATATATTAAATTGATATTTAGAAATAGGAATATAATCAAGTCAGCAAAATAAATATATATAGGAACAGGTTCAAATTATTTCCAACTCTTTGGATATATGAAACTAGATCCTATATTTTTATCTTATTTTTCTAATTATATTTATATTCTTAAATATTAATTTAATAGATTGTATTGAGCGCAGAGAATTTTTGACTTTTTAATGTGTTTTTTAAATTTTTAACGGATTGACAATCGAACATCTGATTACTGCACTAAAAATTTTGATTTGTGTTTATAAAATTGTTAGTCTCAATTCTCAAATGGATTCATCAAATTAACATATGAAAATATGAATATAATCAGAAGAATTAGACACAAACATATATATAGAATTTTATTTTATATCATTTCGAACTTTCTAATTTCATTAACTTATTTTGCTAAAACATGTGAATGGACCTATAAAATTTAGAATAATATAGAATCAGGTCCAACATACTCCTATCATTCTCCTAATTATATCAATATACTTAAATATCAATTCAATATATTAATAAGAGTAACAGATTTTTAATTATACAAGACTTTTTAATATTTTTTTAAAAAAGTTTTTAATTGATCACTATGTCAATCTATTAGAGTAGAAACATTCATTGGTGGATTCGGAGGATAAAAATGGAATGGGATATGATTTGATAATTTTAAAATTAAAATACATGATTTAGATATTTTAAAAAAAATTCTAATTCAGTAATTTATCAAAAAAAAAAAAAATGAAATGCTGAAAGGAACTGGAACCGAGCCCAGATACACCGTTTGGACCGGCCGGTTCAATTGAGTAAGTGAATTATGTTTCGACCAAAATTGGCCAGAATTGGTCCCGGTCCAATTCGTAGACCATAACATGCGTCTCTTTTTCCTCTTCGCCATGGCGACCTTCCGCCCAATTCGTCTCGCTGAATCTCCGCATTGGATTGCCTCTTTCTGATTCAACCTTTTGAATTTGATATTTGAAGAAGTTTTACGAGTAGCGGAATGGACTGCTCGAGTTTCAATCGATAAAGAGGAAAAAGGAAAGGCTACGCGACGCTGTGGTGGCAGTGGCGCAGCAGCAGTGCCGCCTATGCCCCAAAGGTTTGGATTTTCGATTTTCTTAAGAAGTAGAAGATTTAAAGAAAGAGGATTTAATATTTGTATTTAAATTTTTTCATAATTGAGGCAAAAAGGAATTTTTTGCATATTTCTTCGCGATTCACTGTGAGAAAAGATCTTCTAACCTTCCATGCTTATGGAAACTTCTTCTAGCAACTAAGTGGAAGAGTTCTTTTGACTTGCGAAAGCTATTTAAAGAATAGAATCATCAGTTCAACAGAATTCATAGTTTACTTTAATTTGGTGATCTACCATAGATATTTCTTTGCATCATCATACAATTCTAAGTCTGATATGTGATGAGCAAACTTCTCATTACTTACTACAATGTTATGTAGAAAGCATAAAGTAGCTGAAGTTCTGATGAAGCTCAATGCTTGTTCATGTTTTTAGCCTTAAGAACTTTGGACTATTGTCTTCTTTAGGAAAAGATACGCTAATATTCTGTACCCAAATGCCATAGCTATCAAAGCTCCCACTTCCATCCCTCCATTGTCAAGTCTGAATCCTTTTATGTAAGGTGACTCGCAAGGATCATAGCTGTTGTGGCTCTTGTTTGTGCATCGATACTGTGCCTTAAGGAGCAAACGATAGGCATGGTAGTTGAGAGACAAATAGCGGATCCATTCCATGAAGAATGGGGCCTTCTGCAGGTACAAGCAAAGTTTATTTAATAAAGTTATGCTATATGATCAGTTAGGAGCTTCTACAAATGAGTTACCTCTATGAAGTAACCTCCAGCTAATATGAAAGTAATAATGATGACAGAAGCTAATGTCGTAGCTTTCTTAACATCCATCAGAGATGCACCTACGGCCAGTCCCAAACCCTATCAAAATAAAACTTAGCCATGAATCATTATACTCCATTCTTATGGTACCCTAAAGTCATTGCTACCGCTCGGTGAGTGAATATTCTTGATGAATTCTCATAAAATTATGTAGTCCCATATATACAAGCTATTAGGTTATTAAGATTTATGATTTATCTGCCCCAATCAAGATAGTTCTATTTGTATGGTGTAAGAATTCTCTATTATACAACAATGATATACAATAATTTCGTATCTCTTAACTTATATTTTGTAATATAACAGTAGTGAATGAGTTACCTGGGCAGCCACAATGGTCAAAAATATAGTTAGCATACTATTTAGAAATGCCACAAAGTCGGATCTCAATCCTGCCATGAAATAGACAATGAGCAAGAAGACTGTTGGTAGGATGAGATCCAAAGGTAGATCACTCATGGTTCTAGCAATGAAGTATGCACTGAGTTTGTACATGTCCACTGATCTCTCTTTAGATAGCATAGCTCGTTCTTTAGGAAATGTGAAAATAGCAGCAAAAACTGGGAAGTGGCCCCAAAATACAGACATGAAGAACAGCAATCCTACCTATGGGTTTTACTGTCAAAAGTTAGAAACTCGAAACTGATCTTTGTTTATCAAAGAAAGAATATTTTGTGCAAACACCCACCTGATCTTGTAGTTTTTTTGGTGAAGAAGCATCAGAATCCTGCCACAGTAGCCCAATAATTGTTGCGGTTGTTATGGCTTGAGTGACCTGGATGCAGTTCAAGTATTCATGGCGCCTTTCTTTTAGACCCCTGCGGAAAAGAATGTGGCACTGCTCCAACCAATTAACCCTTGAGTCATTTGAGCTGGATCCTCGCACTATCCACCTCCTGTCAAACGGAGCTGGTGCAAGAAGCTTCTGCTTTTCTATATCCGCAACTCTGGTTTCATATACTCCCAGCAGATACTACCAAAGCATAGTGAAAAGAAATAATTAACAGCATGAGAGTAAAAAGTTTAAAGTGAGTGCATACTTTGCTTTTCTACATACTTCATGAATGCCTATGGGAGAAGGGCTGCCTTCATGGTATTTGATTTCTTGACTCCCATTTAAGGACTTAAGTTCCAGTTCCATAGGTATTGATTTGTCATTGATGTTCCCATTGGCTAGATCTATCAGAAACTCGGCTGGGTTCATTGGTATGAGAGGGCGACAACCAATTGAGGAGAAATATATCATTGCTTCTGATGCTTTTCCAAAATACAAGGAACTGCCTTTGCCCAAGAGAATTAACTTATCAAACATATTGAACATTTTACTGGAAGGCTGGTGTATAGTAATAACCACAGATTTTCCTGCCTGCATGAACCACAATGATAATTTGCAAATATGAAGGTGAGTTGTTAATATAAGTATATAACATACATGGGCAATGTTGAGCAGCATCTGAATTATCCTAATTGCTGTAGTTGAATCAAGGCCAGATGTTGGTTCATCTAGAAAAAGAAGTGATGGATCAAGCAGGATTTCGCTCCCGATACAAACTCTCTTCCTTTCGCCACCTGAAATTCCTCTTGCAGTACCTCCGCCTACTATCATATCTTGGCACCTGTAGTGGATCATATAGCTGTTAGTAGCAGCTAGCATGATGAGGGATGGCTTGGCATATATCAAAACTATGCTCGTCAATGAGTTATCATCCAAAAGAAAATTTTTAGGTAAACCTCAAAATTTTCATTGTAGTGATAATGTGTTGAGGCTCAAGTGGTTACCTTTCAAGTCCTAGATCAAAGATGACATTCATGACCCTTTCTTCCTTCTGCTGGTTAGTTAATGCTTTGGGAAGTCTAAGAAGAGCAGCATAAGTCAAGGTCTCTCTCACTGTTAGGCCAGTAAAGACTACATCATCTTGCAGTACGAATCCTATCCTGCTCACCACCAAGTATTCTCTTTAAGTGCACCAAGTAGTGGGGAAGAAGATTAAATCATTGTCTTAGAAATAAGTCTATAACAGAGATTGGATAGTTTATGCATCAAGTTTGATACCTTTGCTTGAGTGCTTTACTGTATGGTTGGTCGTTATAAGTTATGCTTCCGCTGTCATTCTTAATTTTCATTCTTCCACTCAGGATATTAAGCAGAGTTGTTTTACCACCTCCTGATGGCCCCATAAGAGCTAAAATCTCACCAGGTTCCACTGACCCTGTAACTCCTTGAAGAACATACTCCATTGAATTTGAAACTGGACTAGGCCTTTCATTTACTCTTCTGACCTTGTATCCCACATCTGAAAACTGTATGAAGTGGGTCGTCAAACCTAGTAGCTTGAGATGGTTTATCATTTAGGGAATATGTCTGATTGTTACGGTACCTTGAGATATATAGCGAAGCTAGGCTCTTTCTTGATTTTCATCCACAATGCTGATTCTTTGTCTTTGTTGCCATCCATGAACCCTGCCATGCCACTTCCCCATCTTTAGTATAAATGTTTGTCAGTAGATGTATTTTTTTTTATAGATTAATCAAAGCTTGCTTGAAATTTGCATCATTCTATCATCAATTGAAATAATACATGCATTTGAAATTCTTCCTACTTCAAAAGTTGAGCATGAAGAAACTAACAGTATCATTTGGTTAGTTGAGTTGTCTCTACACTGAGGCAAGTCTGCTGTTTCTGCTGCTATTGCTAGAATCAAGTGGTACTAGATAGCATTGTTGACAAATATGGTTATAAAGCTTCATAATCATAATATTACTTCAGCAGGCAAGTTTTACCATGTGTTGCATTCTCTTGTTTTTCAGGTGATGACAAGATAGTTCTATAGTTAACCACATGCTCGCTTTTTCCTGTGCTTCTTGTGCTGTTATCGATCACTGCAACAGTGGCTAACAAGTTTTGTGCAGTATTTCCACCATCAGCAGTCAAATCTGATCTCTCTGAACTCACCTTCCTAACGAAGCTTCCGTTCATCCTTGAGCTGAACCAAGGAAAATGCCCATCATTTGGCAATTTACCCATGATTGAATCAGCACTCCTTGCTTTTCGTATGCCGTCATTATAGTCCTGCACTGGCCTTGATCTCGAAATCAGATCATATACTTCATCCATACTTTGGAAGGTTTGTTGAATTTTTGGTGGCATAAGCGCTTTAGCCTCCATTAGTACCTGTATTTTGCAAGAGTGGATATGATTCAATAAATTCAATCTGCTCATGAAATGATGTTACTATAGCATGAACTACATAAGGATCTGTAAACAGAGTTATTACCTGTAGAATTAAGCTTGAAAGAAATTGTACACCCCTTCTCGAAGTGAGTGGTTTGCGGAGGAGATGCTTTCTTGTCAAGCTAGAGTCTGCCTTTTATAGACATTGGATGGGAAGCAAAAATTCCTCCATAACTAGTAAAGTTGGTCGATAACTAGTCAGTCAAGTGAAATGAAATTTCTCAGGTATGTTTGTCATTTATATCACATCTATGAAAAGTAGAAAATGAGGAGCCACTATACTTCCTTTAATATATATATACAAAAAAATTGTTGAGTTTTTGTAATTATCTTTAGTAGGCCCTTATGTAATAGCTGCCTAACACTCGCTATGACAAGCTGCCCAGCCAATGGTTCCTTAGCTATTACATTCAATTGCTGCATCTTCTTACGAAAAATCAGATTTGAATGTTTCACCGTTTAGTTCAGTAATTCTTCAAGATACAAAGCCTGTCTAACAAATGATGGCTATGCACATAATCAATGCTGGTAAATGTACATAATGAATAAGTTGAGCTAACTGCTACATTTGGTCATAATTTGCAGGATTGAGACATAAAGGACACATGAACAGTTGCACTGAATAGAAGGTTGCTATCGTACCTCGAAGCTGACTGAATAAATGATAAGTTTGTGGAGAAGGAAGCAATGCCCTATTCATTGGGGAACCAAGGCTGCCCACATATTTCATGAACCTTCATCTGTGCCTCTTATTCTCGAGGTACAATTATGTAGCTTAGTTTGGAGCCATAGAACTTCTTAGCGCAACTGCTTGTGTACTATTTCTCAATTCTATTCTTGAGAAATATCATCACACCATTGGCATATTGAGGCAAAAATTACCTATGTAGTCCAACTCATGTTTTGCTCAGCCATTGAAACTAAGCTGCCCACAACTTTATTTTTATTTTGATAATCTAGGTATCTAAGCTCGACAACTTATGCACATTTGGAAGTTGACCTCTAGATTTTTTATTTTTTTTTAATAATCCAACTATCCAAGCTTTGCCCGATTAATCTAGAGGTAAACGGTCTTCCCTCCTAATTTGCCTATCGGGTAAGTCCGGAGCCCAACTTATGCACATTTTGAAGCTGACCTCTAGAGTATCATTCGAACTATGATCCTCTTATTTGTTCCCCAAAGTGTTTTACCCATACACCACATTCATGAGGGCATGCCCACATCTTTTATGCAATTACGTAGCTTAGTTTGGAGCCATACAACTTCCTAGTGTGACAACTTGTGTACTATTTCTCAATTTGATTCTCTAGGTATCATGCAGGAAAGGCGATAGCGATGGAGTACAAGTTGCTGCGATAAATATGGAAGAAGTGCTTTATGTGTGTACTGTAGAGTGGTGTGAGGGGCAGATCTATGGCACTGTGTTCTTCCCACAGAGTTGGAGTGGAAATCTATACAAAAGGCTAAAGAATGTGATGCAGGCTTGTACAATCACGGAGGTGTTTGGGCATTTCGATATCAAAGTTTCTATGGCTAATATTTGAGATCAAACTTGACTCCGCGCTTAGGAAAATGAATGGATGGGTAGGTTGGACCGGAATCATTTCCTTTTCCCTCCTTTTTTGTGAATAAATTGATGGAGTTGATTAACTTTTCTTTGATGTTCACATAAATTGATTTTTGAACAATATATTACCAATCAAAATGATAATAACCTATTTTTTGGGGTAGTTTATCTTGAATACTAGTTGCTTATGACGATAAACATCTTTAAAATAATTATTTATTTCAACGATCAATCTATGAATTAAGAAAAGGATTTGAAATCTTGAGATAACAATCTCATAGGTTTAATCGACATGGCTTATGTAATAAGGACTTGGAGCCTCGCGTGAGTTCTCAACCCAATTTGGATTCTCAAATGCCTCGTTCAACTCAGTCTCTCGATTTTTAAGTTCTTGATATGACTTGACTTCTAAAATATGTTTGGTTCACTTGATCATATGAATAATCTTAATAATATAATTATCTGATAACCATATAACCAAGGTTATGGAGAATAATCTTAGTTATTTATCCAAGGTTGTCAATGAAAATCTTGTTTGGTTTAAGTAATCGATGATTCCTGAGTAATGTTTCATGTCCGATATGTCAACAAAAAGGGCATGCAACTAAGAATCGGAAAACTAGGTTTTTCTTGATTCCGGGGTTAACGATTTTTTTTATCCAAAATACCCTCGGATAAGAGAAGAATGTGACAAAAAAGGAAAACGTAAGAAAAATATAAAAAATAAAATAAAAAATAAAAAATAAAAAAACATAAAATAAAATAACCTTAAAAATTTTTAAAATAAAAAAATGTAAAAAACATTAAAAAATTTTAAAAATAAAAAATAGTAAAAAACATTAAAAATTTTAAAAAATAATAAAAAATGGGAAAACATAAAATAGAAAAAAATTAAAAAATAAATAAAAATATCAAAAAAAAATAAAAAATACATAAAAATAAAGAAAAATGTGAAAAAATAAAAGATATAGAGTTTAAATAATAATAATAATAATAATAATAATAATATTATTATTATTATTATTATTATTATTATTATTATTATTATTATTAT
>JBBMJZ010413100.1:20286974-20315858 GCA_037833815.1 Zingiber zerumbet | reverse complement strand
TGTAAGTTAGAATTTTTTTTAATAAAGGGCAACCCGATGCACGAAGCTCCCGCTATGCGGGGTCCCGGGGAAGGATCCATTGTACGCAGTCTTACCCTGCTTTTTGCAAGAGGTTGTTTCTAGAATTCGAACCCGTGACCTTTTGGTCACAAAGCAACAACTTTACCGTTGTCTCAAGGCTCCCCTTCGTCTCTCTCTATAGATATATATTTAAAAAATCTTTTATATTTTTAAATATTTAGATTAATTTTTTAAATTAATATATTTTATATTTGAAAAATACCAATACTATGTCGACATAACACGATACAACATCGAAGGTGAATTATTCCCATATGGGATCGAAACCTTAACATTGTTCGAGATTTTAAATTATGGTTAATACTTATTGTAAAGTTCCAAAATCACTATTCTGATTCCAGTCTTGCATAATCTTAATGACTTGTTTTGTACCAAAATGTGTGATTATTTGACAAGTTTATTTAACCATTGTTAAGTTATTTGTTTGGGATCATCGATTGTTGAGTTCAATTTTTTCCTCCCCTTGAGCAACCTGAAGGTTACTCTGATAAACTTCTTTAAAAGTGTTGGGGTTCAATTAGAGTCTCACATTGGAAAGATTTGGTAAAAGTCATGGGGTAAAAAGGATGTAGGATATCTCTATTGGCATGATGCCTTTTGGGGAGAGCCCAAGAGCAAAGCCATGAGGGTCTAGACCTAAAGTGGACAATATTATGTCATTGTGGAGATATGTGGACATCCTTTGGGCACAACAAATGATATTAGAGCCATGGTCCATATCAGATGCTATGTGGGGTGGCCTTGAACGAAATTGAGGGTGAGCCTGGAGTAGGTCAGGGTGACCGAATACTTGCGAGAAGGCCTGGAGCAGGGGATCCAAGTTTCCTTTGAACATATAGAAGGAAAAGACAACCAGTTAGCTGATGCATTATCAAGGCTAATATCTTGTCTTATTATTACAGAATGGCCGATGGAACCAGTACTCAGCAAATTAGAGTTGGTAGCACCAGCCCTCAGCGAGCTTAGGGACAAGCCCAACAAGGAAGCTCAGGCAACAATGGGCCAAGCTCTCCAAGCCCTATCGATTTCGTTGAACAATACCAGTAACTTCTCCAATGCCTTAACAACTACCCATACTCCCTCGAGTATGAACACCAAATCAGGGACCAGCTGCATGACTTACAACAACAAGCAGCGGTACGAGCAACAATTGCATTACAACAACTTAGGTTGCTCCATTCCATCAAAACACAAGAATGCAGAAAAAGGAGTACTAAAGATAACTGGTGGTCAGATTGGTACCCTGTGACTAAGCAAATTGATAAGCAACTTGAAGATACAGCTTACGCATTTAATGATGCAATCAGAAGAATGGCCTCATTTCGTGTATAAAGACATGGTGGACCCACTTCCTAACGGATGTAGATAAGGTGTGCGGTAAAGTAGATAATATTCGAGATAAGGTGTGCTGTCGCGATAAGGTGTGCTGTAGAGTAGATAATATTTGCGATAAGGTGTGCTTTCGTGATAAGGTACTGTAAGATAAGATTCGCGATAAGGTTTGCTATCCATATAGACGACAGAAGAATGTGGCGATGGGGCCCAAAAGATCACCCGACATCTTCACTCTCGTTCTATATAAGGATGGCCTCTTCTCCTTGCAAGAACACAAGTGATCCTTGGTTCTTACTTGGAGCTGTATACTACTTGAAGTAATAAGAATCCGTGAGTTCTCATAATCTTCACTCCTTATTTCTTTTATTTCAAGAATTGTTCCAACCATCTCTCGTATCAGAGCGAGGATCAAAAGATGATCATGAAAGCTTAAACCCCTCTTTGGGAAGGGTAGTACATAGGAAGACAATCAAGATCGTAATGTTATTTCTTTATTATTGAATTGCTGGATTTATCATGCTATACAAAAAAACAGGTCCTAACTTGGTAGAAGGCTCATGCATGCCACAAAATTCAAGGGCACACCTGTGTGAGATATAGCAGGGTAAGAATTTCCCTCTTTTCATATAATAAAGTTTAATATTAGTTCTTGATCTTTCCTATCGAACCCCAACCCAATTTACTTCACAAAATACATTTGAAGCCTTCAGTTAATAAATATATCATATTCTACATTGCTATGTTATATGTTGTGTATTGTATGATTGGTAGACGTATTTTCCTACTTGGAATTATGAATTGGATGGATTTTGATAAGTATAAATAATTATGAATTATTTTTATCAATATAAAATTTTTGTATACATATATATTTTAATTTCAACTGTATATGTCTACCTAGTGGATTGACTTCTATATATATATATATATTATCATTAAAATTTTCTTGGACGTGATTCAACTAATGCATGTCTTTGATAGAGTTACATTTATGTAACCAACTCTTTATTCATCAATGTTTTTCCTCTCTTACAGATTCTTGTTTGCAAGTTTCTGTTCTTAGAATGAAAGGAAATAACACAAATTTCACTTTGGTAGGTTCTGGCGGTAAAGAAAATAAATTCTTCAGCTTTGCTTAATCAGTCATCAGATGACTTCATTGAAATGGTTTCCAATATCTCACACCTGCATCACCCAAATTTGAGTGAACTTGTTGGCTATTGCTCTGAGCATGGACAACATTTACTGGTATACAAGTTCTATAAGAACGGCTCTCTTCATGATCTGCTTCACCTCTCAGATGAGAACAGCAAGTCACTGAGCTGGAATACTCGTGTCAAAGTAGCCCTTGGCACCGCACGAGGCTTAGAGTAAGTGAAGTTATTATTGTTTTCTGTTACATTTTAATCTGGAAATTCATTTCACTAACCACATCATTGATTCTGCAGTCTGTTTTTATCAAGAATTAGTAGCAAATGACACTCTGTATTGATTAGAAAAGTTCATTGAGAATATACCTATCCAAATGATTTTGCAACAATGACATTTTTTTTGGTTTTATATTCAGCAATTCAATTAACATGTTTTATGTGTTATGTGGACCCTCTTTTGGATTCAGTCCATGGGTGATGGGGTGATATTCAACATCCTCAACTCATTATGTGCATTTAGCTTTTGGACCAATTTTACAAGCAATGTTCTTCATCCTCCTCTTCCTGCAGGGTCTTCTTACATCTTGTGTTTGCCTATTTTGGGCTTGTTTAAATCAGAGAACCACCAATCTCTTTGTTAGTTTCCGTTCTCTAATTCATCTACGTCCATATGGTGATAGTTGTGCTTGGTTTATCTAGACATAACAGAAAAATAAAGAAAAACTCAAAGTTCATAATTTAACTAAAATGATCATAAATATGTGAGCAAAATGTTGTTGACCACATTGTTAATTCAAAGAAGATTATAGGCAAGTTACTTAACTAGCACAATATTATGGACGTTGCTGAGTATTATGGTGAAACTACTACAGATATATAAGTATGCCAGTGTGCATTAGTTTGGACCTCGATTAAGTGATTGGCTAGAGGAGAGAGATTTGGTTAAGATCGGATATAGGACTGGCTCAGTAGCCAAATCATAGAGTTTGGTATAGGGGGTTAAGGTTGAGTGTGGTGCAAGCAACTCTTCTGAGGTGATTGAAGGTGGGAAATGATTTGGAATTTGCAAGAATTGTAATAAGACAAAGCTATGCCTTGTAGAGTCTTGTGGTAGAACAATGAGCACTAGTTGCCCTAGGGTGGAAAGAACTTTGGTAAGAAGCGAGCTTAGTCAAAAGTGGGATGTTGATACACCTCCAAAAGAGCACCTTTTATAGGCCTGAAACTGAGCACTTGCCTAAAAGCAGGGTGACATACGAATGAAATGTTTAACTTTTCCTTGTAATGGTTTTTATCTTGAGGTCATGTGTATGCCTACATTATCCTCCCTCCCTCCCCCTCCCTCATAGCAAGTATTACAAAGTGTTACTCTTGCTTACGGCTGCACAAACTGCATTAAAATTTTCTCTAGCAGTTTGCAAGTATATCTTGCTGCATCTTAACATTAATTTGATGCTTTTCACCACAGAATCAGGTGGGACCTCTGGGCTCGTGGCTCCAGAATTTAGTACCTTTTTCATTTGCAATGGAGGAGCTCATGGCTTGTGTCCTCTTTGCCTGGTTGAAGCTTTGAATATCTTCTTTTGTGGTTAGTGAGATAATTTTTTATCAATCTTTTCTCTCCTCTACCTCATGTTCGATGCCTATCACTTTCCCAAAGATGACATCAATATACTACGAGTGAAATTATAACAGATATAGAAGCATGCTAGTCACTTGCACTAGGTTGGACCTCGATTAAAGGAAGTCGACAAGAAAGAGTGGGTTGGGGGAGTTCAGCCGTGTAGGGATATGTGTCAAGTTCAATGTAGCTAGGCTGTATAGAGCAGTCGAAGTGGATTGAGTTCAGATGAGGTGCAAGCAGCTTGTCCAAGGTGATTACATGTTGGATAGGATTTGGGCATTTTAGTATTTATAATGAGATGAAGCTAAGTTCTGTATAATGGCGTGGTAGAACAATGAGAACAATTTGGACAAGGGTGGAGAGGACTGGGGGAAGATTTATGCTTAGTCAAAAGTGCAGTGGTAACAAGTTATTGCCCTCTCCAAGAGCACTGTCACTGCAGTAAGCCTGCAAAAGTCCTTTTAATGTGGCCCATGACCCCATTTATAAAAGGCTTCAAAGTAAGTGCCCTGTCATTACTTGGCCAAAATGCCCAATCTATCTTTGTCATAGTCTCTGCCTATTAATTAATTTGACCAAACACAAGTCAATTTAAATTCAAAGCACTTGTCTTAAACTTTGTTCACACTATTTCTAATCATCTCAAGATAGTATCTAACAACTTCTAGAATTAGTGGTAATTTTACCCACTTCACACAGATAATTCACAATTGATTTCACTCCTAAGATAATTTAAAGTGAATGGCTTGCCCTTGGGGCTATGGTGTAGCGGTTAGGCCCTTCAAGCGGTTAACCAAATATTTAAGGTTTGAATC
This sequence comes from Zingiber zerumbet, assembly GCA_037833815.1. NCBI lineage: Eukaryota > Viridiplantae > Streptophyta > Magnoliopsida > Zingiberales > Zingiberaceae > Zingiber > Zingiber zerumbet. Next base: position 20,310,852 of record JBBMJZ010413100.1, on the reverse strand, counting down.
CCAACTACGGTGCACTGGGATGACGAACCTAAGAAAGCTGGCAGCTTGGATGAGCCTCCATGAGTGCTTCCCGATTTACTCTTGTGGCTGGTGGAAAACTTCCGTGGGCCGGACTCAGGATTAGTTGGTTCAAAGAATTGGATATTAGATTATAAAAAAAAAAGTGAATGACTAACAAATGTTGATATGGCAAATACTTGAGTTGTAATATTATGTTAGTGTTGTTATATATAGTGCTTTTTGTATCTGCACAAGCAATTTATTTTCATATTTGGAACACTGAATTAACATAAATCACTTGTTCATGTATTATACAAGCAATTTATTTTCATATTAAAAAGTTTCTGTCTAATCTAAAAGAGGCTCATCCGAAAGAAAGTGACTTATAACTTTTGATACTTGAACTCTTTGATTCTCCCTCATACGTGTGTGAACACGATGTAGGCATGAATAAGAATTGCAATTCTTACTTGTCAGACTCACATCTCCTCAAAGAAAAATCGAGGAAGAAGGAACATAAGAGGAAGAAGAAAGATGAAGGGAGGCAGTGGAGAGGAAGAAAAAAAAGCCTAACTTGGAATCAAGCCCTCACATAAGCTTGAGAATCTATAGTGAGGTGGAAGCAGGTGGGTGGGGTAGCAGGCAAGCAATGGAAGCTATGCAGTGTAGGGCGCTAGGTGGAAGCAAGCAGGCAATCGTAGAAAAAGGAGACTTGCAATAGTAAGAATGGGGAGAGTTGGGAGAAGAGAGAGGGGAAAGTTGGGAGAAGAGAGAGGGGAATGATTATAAAGGATAGAGATCATCTTTAAAAGCCATCTAAAACTTTTTTTACTTTTCAAATATTATGTATATATACACAATATATACTACTACTAATATTATTTATACCACAAACATTGATTATATATTATATAATTATATCATATTTATTATAAACACAAACAATTAAATATCCACATATTTTGAAGATCCATTGTGTTCCCATACGCTCTTTTAACTACTTCCCATGTTTCAATTTTTTTAAAAAAATAATTACACGTCAAACATTTGGATTCATATCCATGTCAGATATCTGTATCCAAGTTTGAGTAATATAGTTCAAAATTGTTGCACTTTAATTCTCTTCAAAATTATATTCTATTGTCATATTATCTCCAGGATTTGAGCTTGAGAGTCTCAGTTAGAATGATTGGTCATTTATGTCTGATGCGTTTTGACACTTATTTGTGTGATTGCTTTGGTGGATTTTTTGCCTCAACTATTTCTCTTACCTGACTAATAACTGAGTAGGTGTTCCACTGTTAGCTCTAAGCTTGAATGACTATTATGTTGATGTCCTCTGGTAACCATTTGTCACCGAGTCTTTTGAGTTAAGTCTTAGGTGCATTGTAACACACGAGGAAGCTTTTTAATACTGATAATCTTCAGTTATGCAACAAGTCAAATGATATCTATCGATCAGATGCATAGCAATTAGTGACTATACATATTTGTAACTCTTAAATTCAAATAAAATATTTCCTGAAGTTGATTTGATACCTTTTTTTGCTGCATTTTTTCATTTCTATTGAAACCCTGCATATCTCTGGCATAATTTACCTTTTACTCTTATTAACTGAAACATATTGAAATTGTATCCTCAGGTATCTACACGAGGTCTGCTCACCATCTCTAGTCCATAAAAATTTCAAGTCATCCAATATCTTGTTAGATATGGAACTCAACCCACACCTTTCGGATTGTGGATTTGAAAGCCTTATTCCTGATGCTGAATTTCAGGTGAAGTTTGATTAATTAGTACGCCTAATTTGAATTAGTTACCAAAAGATTCTCAAAGTAGAATGGTGTCCTTTCTTACTTTTATCTTAGAAGTGCGATTGATGACTGTGTTAAAACAGTTGGTTAGTGAATGAACAGATTACTAGTTCCCCTCTAATAACTTTATGACTAATTTCGGACCTAGAATATTGTAGTCTCTTAGAGAGCGATACGTTGCAGTTCCTGGTTAGTTCTTTTGGTCATGTGCAGTAGGCGGTTTTCACTTTTCTTCACCTGTTTTCTGCCTTTACTGAGGATTTCCACGGTGATCATTACACAGACTGATGAGTGCCGATATAATTTTTAGATGATCCATTAGGTAATCTCAATTACTCTTTAACATCAACCGATATGACCTTGCCCATTCCACAAATCAAAGATAAAAAAGGGACTGGATACTTATTGACATTCTAGTATCTGTTTATAAATACAGAAAATCCAGTGAGAACATGACAAGCCGTACCAGATCAAGCCGTACCAGATATTTGGACCATAGACTAATTATCTAGTTTGTTGTCTAACACAGAAATATGTCTAGGAGTCGCTTATGAATTGAAAGAAATATTTCTCATATATGTACCTGACAACAGCACTGACAAGTTAAATGTTCAAGTATGCCGAGTCATAAAAACAATTTAGAACTCTGCTACCTTTACATATATTCACAAAAAAATGTGCCTGCATATACATTTGAACCAAATAAGGCTTCATTAATGAAAACTTTTTGGTTTTTAAAATTAATTGTTTTGATGACTAACATAGAGCTAGTTGTTTATAGAGAGCTTGTGGCATGAAAATATACAACAATAATCAAGTTTTATCCTACTAGGTGGAGTTGGCTACATGGATCATTCTATGCCATTAGGCTCTATCCTCTACTATATCATCATTTATACTTAAATAAATTTCATCTTATTTTATTGTTGTTAACCAAAGTCGTTTTTTGGTCTTCTTGTTTGATGTTCGTATTTGTCATTGTTTCATATCACGTAACTGGAGCATTTATTGGCTGTCTAAATGCATATTCGTATCATATTAAACGTGTCTCTCGGAGTTTTTCCTTAATAAATGTAACTCCTACTCTCTCTCTAATACTCTCATTTCTTATTCTGTCCATTCTCGTATGTTCACACATCTACCTTAACATTCTTATTTCTGCAACTCTCATCTTTTTCTCATGTGCTTGAGTCATAGTCCAACATTCAACATCATATAAACATAATAGGTATTGTTTTGTAGAACTTTCCTTTAAGTTTTAGAAATATTTTACGATTACATAAAACACCTGACACTCTCCTCCATTTCAACTTTGTATTCTATGTATTCTATGTAAGACATTTTTTCCAATCCCTCCATGTTACAAAATTGATCATAAATACTTAAAGCTCTCAGTTCCAAACAACTTGTCATCTCATATTTTAACAATTGTCTCATTACGTCTAATATTGTTAAACTTAAATTTCATATATTCCGTCTTTATATATTCTACTAACCCTAAAACCTTTCACTTATAGTATTTCCGACTAAGATTTTAGTTTAGTATTTACTCCTTTATATGTTTCATATACCAAAATAATATCATGTGCAAATAACATGCACCACAGTGTTGTGTCTTGAATGTGTAGTTCGTCCATGATTAGTGTAAAAAGATAGGGAGTTAGAGCTAATCTCGATGTAACCCTATCTTTATTAGAAATGTTTTAGTTAATCTGCTTGAAGTCTTCACTTTGGTCATTACATTCTAGTACATATACTTAATTAGTTAAATATATGTTACGCTAACACATTCTTTTTTAAAAATTTTTCATATAATTTCTTTTGGGTTTCTATTATAAACTTTTTTTAAATCAATAAATATCATGTGTGTAAATTCTGCTTTTGCTCCTGATACTTTTCAATTAGTTGTTGTAGATGTATAGTTCTATTGTAAACCTTCCGGGCATGAATTCAAATTGATTTTCAGTCATCGTGATCTCCTTAATATTTTTTCTATTACTCATTTCCAAAGTTTTATGATATGACTCGTTAGTTTAATAACCTTATAATTTGTATAATTTTATATGTCTCCTTTGTTCTTATATAAGGGAACTAGAGTATTTACTTTTCATTGATCAAGCATTTACATATTATAATTGTGTGCTTGTTGCTGCTATGGCATGCCTAATGAATCAGCGAGCTTGCTTGATACAAATACTAATTACTACTAAGATTGATGTTACCTCTGGGCAGTCCTTTCGAAACACCCAGACCATGCTTCAGTCTAGTTTCCTTCCCTGAATTCTCTCGATTTGCTGATTTTCTAAAAAAAAATAATTCTATAGGCATCAGAAGAGAATATGGCATCTGGCTATAATCCACCTGAAGTTGCCATGTCAGGCCAGTACACTTTGAAGAGTGATGTGTACAACTTTGGTGTTGTGATGCTAGAGCTTTTAACGGGACGAAAACCTTTTGACAGGTACACAACTGAAGGCATCTCTTAATGCAAACTCACTCCCATAACCCATGTAGAACAAGTTAAATGATGTCCTAACCTTCTTACAGCTCAAGAACACGAGCTGAGCAATCACTAGTTCGATGGGCTACTCCTCAGCTCCACGACATCGATGCGCTGGATAGGATGGTTGATCCTGGCCTCAAGGGGTTATACCCTGCAAAATCACTTTCTCGATTTGCTGATGTAATTGCTCTGTGTGTTCAGGTAAAGGTCTCAGTTGATGATATTTTTTTCCTTCTTTTATAAGCAAACTAAACAATAAGCTGAATTTTCTCGCCGCCAATAGCCTGAACCGGAATTCAGACCACCCATGTCCGAAGTGGTGCAAGCTTTAGTTCGCTTGGTTCAAAGGGCTAACTCAAGCAAGCGAATGGACCAACAGGAAGATTATGTGTAATTGCATAGATAATTTAGCTGCAATTCTGTTAAATCTTCTTTGTGATGTTTATAAGTTCTTTCTGTCGCGTTTATGTATTTATGTCGTATTCTTATCGACGCCTCATTTTAAAGACACTTGGATGAAGATTTTCCTGCTGTAATGGAACACAAGTGTAATTCTCATTGTTCAAGGAAAACTCTTTGGTGAGGTAAATGTTTCTATTTCGATTGCTCTGAGAAACAAAATTCTGATACAATTGTTGTTATTTTGTATGAAAAGGAAATAAGAAACTTAAATTAAATGAAATTTAAAAATTAGATTTGATCATATTTTGATTTATTCTGTTGTACTCAGCCAATATTAATGCTGCTCTATATCTATAGTGCTGAAGAAGGTGGATTTGATCCAGATCAATCTCGACACGAGAAACAGAGGCATCATGGAACTGCGAACCTTTGGAATTTGCCGGTTTCAGTTAATACCCAAAGATTTAGGTTCCCTCGTGTAGAAAGAAGAACAAATTAATATACAAAAAAATTCGAACGGCTGCTTAGTGAAGGAAAGTGTTTGATTGTGTGACATCAGATCAAGTTCAATTGTGCAATTTTAAAATTTATAAATAAATCACATTTATTTACTACATATATTATCAATTTATTATTATAATTAATATTAATATTAATTAATTAAATTTATTTTATTTTAATAAAATTAACCAAATATCGAGGATCCGGAGTAATATAGTAAATGTTAAATGAGGTTATACATTAAGACTTCTAAATAAATAATTTTTTGTTGCATTACTTAGAATTTAATCAAACAACATTAGATTATGTCTTATTCCCTATAACTTTAGTTATATGATTACTTGATAATCACATATCCAATATTATGAATGATAACTTAACCAAACATATCCTAAGTAATATAAGTAACACAGCTCCTTTAGGATCATATCCTAAAGTTAAAACTTTATACTATAAGTAACACAACTCTCACATTATCTCAACAATTCTTGAGATTCTAGGCCCAAAATTTATTGGGGGGACTTAATATATATATTTTAAAATTTTTAAAAACAATTTTTTATATAAAATTTTATTAAAAATATTTAATTTTATTAGTAAAATTTAAAAATGACAGTTTGATGCATTATAAAAGATTATTTTCATAATTAAAAATCGTAATAGTTTGGTCATATATAACAATTTTATCATTTGTTAAAGTTCTTATTTGTTAAAGTTCATTTTTTTATTAGTAAAATTTTTAAAAAAAATCTACTAAACTTTCAAATATAATTTGTTAAAAAATAATATATTTATCTAATAAATATTTTTAATTTAATAAATTAAATTAAATTTCATCAATAAAATATTAAAAATACTAGTCAAATTTGAAAATGAGTGATAAATTATTATAATATTATTAATATACATTTTAATTGATATTTTATTTTTTTTTATTGATTAATTTTAACTTTGACGAAGAGGAGTCGAAAAGTTATTAAACTATGATCTAGAGATCACAAGTTCAAGTTATCAAAACTACCTCTTACAAAAAAGGGAAGGGTGCATACAATAGAACATTCCGTCAAATCCCGCATTAGCGGAAGTTTAGTACCTCGGGTTGTTTTTTATCAATTTTAATTTTGATAATTATCGGTCAAATTTATTTAGTCAAAAATATTTAATTTCTAATATTTTGTTGGATGAATTATATATATATATAAAAGTGATATAAAAAAAAAGTGAGGGTGCACGTAATAACTGGTCGAAGAGTAAGAATATAATAATAATAGTATAAAAAATACGGTGATAGAGAAGAAATAAAAAGAAAAAAAAATAAAATTTAGAGGAAAATAATCTACTACAATATTAAATATACTTTTAAACTTTTAAAAATATTTTTATAAAAATTATCAATAAGTATAAATAAATATTTTTAATTTAATAGACAAATCTAACTTTAGCCAATAAATTAAATTTTGATCAATAAAAAAAATTATTAATCAAATTTTAGCTTAAAAACAATAAATTATCAGTTAAATTTAACTTTTGACCCCTACCAAAGTAAGAATTATCTATAAAACATAATTTTGTCTATTAAAAAAATTTAAAATAATTTAAAGTTATTATCACACCTAATTTAACTAGTAAAAATTATTAATTAAATTTAACTTTGACCAATAAACATTTAAAAATTACTAACCAAAACTAATTTGAATAGTAAAAAATTAAATCTGAACTAAAATTTATTTTAACTAATTATCAGTCAAATTCATATGTTTCTAAAATTATTTTTTAATAAATACAAAATAATATATATATATATATCAACTAAATTAGAGACCTTAGTGGACTTCAGCCGGCCTTGACCACTCCATTAAGAGTATAAAATTGACTCTATATTATGAGTAGTATAAGTAACGCAACTCTTTCATATCCTAAAGCCAAAGCTTTAAACTATAAGTAAAGCAACTCCTTCATTAAGAGTACAAAATCGAAACTCTATTTTTTGAAGTAATCACATAGCTCTAGCTCTTATTATGATATGATTAATAAGAAATGAGTAACATTGAGTCTGGAATTACTGGTCCGATCTCATAAAAATTTTCTATCGACCATTAAAATAAATTGGGAAACACATGCGACGTGTGACTCAACATCCCTTAGTTAATCACATATGACAAAAGGCGATTCCACCGTCCCGGCATCCTTAATTAATAACATAGCTCTTATTGAAAATGTGTAATATTTTTTTTAGTATATCTAATTTTGATTATGGGTTTTTCTATTGGATAGAATTTATCCCTGTGGGTTTCCTTTTACTTGATTGATCCTTGAGTTTTACCAAATTGTTTTCCAATAATTTTCTTCCTATTTAACCCTAAATCTTAACTACTAATTAGAAAATTAATTTGCATGGGCAAACTCTTAGGAAAACTGTCTATTAACCATAAAAATTATTTATAATTCTTTTTCATGTCTAATCCTCGATCTTAACTACAAACCATCATATTAAGTTGTTTGCTGAATATATATTTATTGAAATTTAGAGTAGATTTTACTAATTATATTTTTTCTTGTGATTTTTTTAATATGTTTTGGTTAATAACTAAAGTTTTATATTTTTGAGAGTTTCAATAAGTATTACACGATAACTCATTAGCAAAAACAAAACTTACACAAATCAACAAATCTTAGTGTGATATATCTAAATTTTAACTTAGGAAGGTTTCATTTCAATCCCATAACTTATCTAGATTCAAATTATGCAATAACTACAAAAGTGTAACAACTATCATGTATCCTAGCTGCTATATTATTGTTGTAACCATATCATAATTTTATGATAGTTTTGAAGTAATTTTAACTAAGTTAAAATAATTTTAATTAAATTTATATAATTTTGACTTAATAAAAAATATTTTAATATAAAAGTAAATTGAATTAGAAAATATTAAATTAATTTACTTTGATATATTGTTATAGCCACGTTCTCTCTATATATAAAAGGATGTATATAGCCCCCACGGGCTGAATCAGCTGGTAAGGTGACTGCAGCTTACAAATAAGGTCGTGGGGTCGAAGGTTGCCAGTTGCACAGGGGGATAAAACTCTGATCTGCTGTGCCAAAAATTCCTTCGACCCCCAGTCACCTTTCCTGCCCAACATTAACCGTGATTTACTTCCTCTAGAATTCTATGGGGCCAGGCCTAGGGACCGCTAGGATGGCGGTTCCATCCTTTCTGCAAATAAAAGGATGTATAGACTGTCATCGTGATAAAGAAAGTATAATGATCCAAAATATTTTGCGAGCATTTTGATGTTTATAGAATCATGAGGATCATTTTGAAAAATAAGTAAAACAGCAGGGGTAAGATGAAAATTTAAGTACAAATTAAGTGGAGATGTGATAGCGTTAGGCCGAAGAGTGGGAAGAGCATCTTCCACGCCTGCCGCCCCGATTGCGCGCTACATGCCAACTTCCAATTCGCTCAGGTTATCATCTGTGCCATTACGCACTGAATCATCCTCCTCGGCTTCCCTTCACGCTTTTCGAGCTCTCTTGTAGCTGGTGAGCTCTTCTCTCCCTTCGGCACTGCTGCAGTTTGTTCCTTTTTTTTGGTTTGGGATTCGTGGAACCAGTTAGATTTCCCCTTCGCGATTTTCTCGACCATTGATTGTTCGAACTCGGAATTTGTTCTCTCACTGTTGGATTTTTGAGGTTAAAATTTTCATTTTTGGCTACCAACTCGTTCTTCCGATGGCGCAGTCAGCGGCGTTGATTTGAGACAGTTGGTCGCTTAAAAATTGTAACTTTATCTTCGAGTAAGATAGGATTCTGAATCTTTGCCTCTTTCTTCCCATTTGATATAGCTTTATGTTGTAAGATTTTGTCGTTTCTTGTTCCATTTGGTTCGGCTCTTTTAAAGCACTTTTTTTTCCTGCAAAGGGAACTGTTCAATTTTTTTTTTTTGTTAAATAACTAGATTTGTGTTTTAACGCCGTCTGCAACTGCAGTATAATCAAGGGAAGTGTTGGAATACCTTGGCTCTCGGATGAGCTCCTTGTGCTTTGCAAGAGGGAACTTCAATTCTAGATAGAGTTTCTGAAAATAGAAAAAAAAAAAGATTCAGCATGAACATCATTGGATCCGTCTCCCGTGTGAAATTAAGTGTAACTGCCCAAAATACATACCGGTGGGATCAAAATCTTGGGAAAAGGAGCACATTTCACAATGATTCTGGAAGCAATCACATATTGCGAAGTGGTGTGTTCATGGGTTGCCCGATGAAGGCTACAATCTCATTGCACACAGCCCTGAAGCCAAGATACAGAGCAAAATCTCTCCAGGTTTATCATCTGCTTTTCGTCCATTGTTCGGGTTCTTCTGAATTTTTTCTTTTTCACTAGGAGTAGAAGGTTATTGATCCTTATCACAGGTTTTATGCAAAGATTTTCCAAGACCTGAACTTGAGAACACTATAAATTATTTAGAAGCTGCACAATTATCTTCATCCTTCAAGACTGGTCCTCGCCCAAATATACCTCTGAAAATTGTAATAGCTGGTGCAGGTACACCATTCTGTTATTTTCCGAAACATGAATGGAAAATATGTTATCGGTGAACTTTTATTATATTTAGCCAAATAAGTTCCACACATTACACATTCTACTGATTGTTGTAAAATATTTTGACTATCATCTTGCCTAAATCTCAGTTATTGACATATTAGCCTTCTGGTAGGTTTGGGTGGCTTATCTACAGCAAAATACCTAGCAGATGCAGGCCATAAACCTATACTCTTGGAGGCAAGAGATGTGCTAGGTGGAAAGGTTTGTCCCCATCTCGAATGGCTGAGTATTTCAGTACATGTGTTATTTTTAGTAAATTTCAGTATCAGTCACTCCTTGTTTGGAAAATTTCCTTAAAATCTTCCTACAACATTCTGACTGATTTAACTTTGTGGTGTATGCTTTCTTTGAGAGAAGGTTGGAATTGCTAACTCCTGCTAACATTCTGCATGTTTTAGCTCGCAGAATGTTGTCCTATTAGAGTGGTGTGGACTTTTACGGAAATAGGTACATATGTATAAAACTGATTTGAGAGGTAAAACTCTCAAACCGTATGCAAACCATACAAGCATCACAAGTATCACAAGTTTAAAGTGGTGTGGACTTTCAATATCTACTATATATGTGGTTTCCAATTCTTTCGCATTGCTCATCTAGGCTAGGGTTTCTCTTTCTCTTTACAAGTTCATCTTTGACTCTAGCTTTTTCTCAAATTCCCCTTGGGTTTGAGATGATGATTCACCAAATGCTAAAAAATTTTCATTGAGAGTATCATCTTCACCTAGTCAATTTGCTCAGAATGTAACAGTCAGCTTTGAAGTGTTCTCCCATCTCTGCCAGGTGCTTAAACTAGTATGAGGAGTCTTTTGTGACCGTTGCTAAAATCAACTAAGCTCTAGTTTTTTATTTTATCTTTATCTTTATTTTTTAATTTTAATTTCTTCGTCCCCTCTATATTTGGTCGCTACCATTTCTCTTCTAAAAAGATCAATAAAAGATCCTTTGTTGTCTGTATATTTTTGTAAGGATTTAAATGTTGACATATACAATGCTTACGGAAATTCCCGTGCAAAAATTTAATGAATTTATCATCCATTTTATTAATTTCAGAAGAAATGATGTCATGACATCGAGTGTCATTCCACTTATTAAAAGGTAGCCTACTTCGTGACAATATCACAAAAGCAAAACAAAAACTATAGCAATGATAAATAGCTGAAGGTGTTTAACTAAAAATATATACATATATTCATTTATTTCATTATATGAGCTATGCCTTAAATTGATCTCTCGTCTAAGAGAGTACAACGAGGATATATAATAGCAAAAAAATCAAATGAACAAAATAAAAAGTACAACATGTAAAACTATTGGTCAATCTATCTCAGCTCAAGGTTGACCAAGTTGACTAAGCTCGGTTGACCAAGCTCTAGTTGATTCGAGTTTGAGTTTCTATGTTTGATCAATATGTTAGTTGGTTAAGTAAGAGTCAAGTAGGTCAAAGATACTTGACGGAGAAGTTCAAGTAGGTCACAGATCGAACATTTACCAGTTCAACGGGGAGTTGGTACGAGTGAAATTCAAGTAGGTCATGGAGAACCAAACACTTGACGATTTGAAGTCTAAGTGGGTTATGAAGGACCAGACACTTGTGGTCAGAAGTCCAACATGGGTAAAGTTCAATTAGGTCATGGAGAACTGGACACTTGGCGTGTGATGGATGAAGTCTAATTGGATCATAGACACTTGACATGTGGATGAGAGTCCTAATAGGTCATGAAGGACTAAATGTTAGGTGAGTGCGGAAGTTCCCGGCTGGTCAAGGGTGACTAGATGCTAGTTAATAGTGAAGCCCCGGCAGATCAAGGGTGACCATATGCTAAGCAACGGTGAAGTCCTGATAGGTCAAGATGGATCGGATGTTAGGCAATAGTGAAGTCTCGGTAGGTCATGGGTGACCAGACGTTTGACAACAGAAAGTCTCGGAAGGTCAAAGTTGATTGGATGATGGGCAAAGGAAGCCCTGATAGGTTGAGGTCAATCGAATACCCGGCAAGATGAGAATTTAGACTTAGAAAGGTTGAAACAAAGATTGCTAGGTAGTACCAATCGACTGATAACCTTTAAATCTTGAATTCGATAGGGTTTACAGAGGTTTCAGACATGATCAATCGACTGATAGGGCTATGTTATTGTTTAAGCGAACATAGAGTTTGGAACTTGGTTGTTTAACTCAATTGGTCATAATTAGTTGATTGATGGAGTTAGCAATCGACTGATTTCACTGTTCAAGCGAACAAAGTGTTCACAACTTGATTGCTTGACATTAGTTGATTGTTGTGGTCATCAGTCGATTGATCAAACTGGTTGAGAGCACAGAAGGTTCTTGACCCGGCTGGCCAACTCAACTAGTGGTTATGAGTCGTTTGATGTACTTTACCAGTCGACTGATGTTCAAATGGTAGGATGATTGTAGCCGCAGATAAGAGGTTAGTGATTGTTCAACGACTGCGTCAAGAGTCAATATCTATAACAGTCGATTGAAGGATACTGATTGGGAGGGTTTCTAGGAAGATTGAAGGTGTCGACTTTTGGGTGTTTTGGATGAGACTGTTGTTTAGTGGTGATAGAGTGGCAGATTAGGCCTTGGATGTAGTAGCCTTAGGAGGCTGTGAACCAAGTAAATGTAATGTGTTGTGTTATTCTTTTGCGTCGAGATTTTCCGCTGCATTCTCGAACTCGACGTGAAAAGAGCTATTCACCCCCTCTAGCTTGCATCAGTGCCAACAAAAACTAATCCCAATGTCCAACAAATTGAGGATCTCTAAGCGATTCTATATACTGGTTGAAACCAACTAGGACTCCAAATCAACATTTGCTTGCAAAACTAAAGGGTCAAGAAAAAATGAGAAAGAAGCATAAATTGTTAAGTGAGTATTACAGTAACATGACAAGAGCCCCTTTGGTTACCTCTACCGGGCCTCCTAATGGGTGATGAAGAGAGGCAAATGGTGGTGAAGTGGGCTACACATTTGTTGGGTAGGAGGGGCGGTAGAGTAAGTTACCTATCTTATAGGTGATGATCAGAGTTCCTATGGCTTGCTGGAGCTATGAAAGACGATTGTCACGTGTTTGGGCACACGGGCATCAAGGCGGGTTGGGGATGCGTGTGGAGTGGAGGCAAATTCAAAATTCAAAATTCGAATTCAAACTCTAAAGTTTGCATCTTGGTGCCTAAACTAAGGGGCTGCAAGATGGGCTTGTGGGTAATAGGTATTGAGCTCTCAACCGGGCTGGAGTCAATAAAGACATAGCCTAGGTGCCTGCTAGACTTGATGGGTTGAGTTGTGTTGAAAGTCAGTGTTCTAAATGGCGATTGAGGCGGCCGCCTAGGCGGGAGGCGGACCTCAACAACACATTTGTGGAAGGTGGCGGTTTAGGTGGCAATCAAATGAAAAACCTGATTTTTAGTGTTTCAGCTTCTGACGCGTCATCGGACTCGGGCGAGGAGTTTGGACGTGTCGTTGGACTCGGATGACATGTTTGGATGCGTCTCAGGACCTGGGTGACGTGCCTGGGCCCGTTGTCGGGCTTGGGCTATGCTTTTGGGCCTGTCGTCGGGTTAAAGTGACGGGTCCTGGTTTGTGCGACGGTTCCGAACTCGCCTCTGGGCTCAGGCGACGCATTCGGACGCGTCGCTCGGGTCTGGTGATGCATCCGATGCCGAAACGCAGAAGCTAAAATACCGTTTTTTTAACTTAAGATTTAATCGAAACTTTAGATTAATAATTTTAATCAACTCCTAACTGTGATTGAGATAATTTAAATAAGCTTAATTAAAACCTAATAAAATTATCCTATTAATATATTTAAAAAATTAATATTTTTTTAAAAATATTAGATTAACTTTTTTATTTTTAATTAATATATTTTTTAGTAATTTTTTCCCTAATTTTTTTATCCTTTATTTAATTTTTGATCTTTTAGTTAATATATTATTTAATTATGTATAACAATAGTAAAAATAAATTCAACCGCCTAGGCGACCTAGGTGGTAGGCGGTCACTAACCGCCCTGCCGCCACCTACCTTCATTTACAATACTGTGAATCCCAAGAGCAGATTGGGCTGCTCTCTCTTTGAGGATGAATGACGGGCCAACTTCTAAAGATGGATTGATGGGTCTTGGATGCTAATGGACTTTAACCCTTAGATCATAGATTGGATTACCAAAGATGGAGGTGCTGGATTTCCAGATCCACCACATGTCACTACCATTGTTTTATGTTGGATGAGTGGTTGACTATGTATATAGAGGTTAAGAGTCATTAGCTTTGTGGGTTTGATTGTAATGTGCGGTATTGACTTGATTGAGCTTGCTAAATCATGATAATGACTTAATTCTTTTAAAACCTATTTCGTTAATTTAATATCATATTTTAATCTCCTTTTAAAATAATTATAACAACATATATATATATATAAACTCCTCCATGGTCGTGGTCCCAAGTCAGGATAAAGGAGCAAGGTAGCTTTGGTTGTTGGCTAACACTAAAACATAGGCAAATGTTATGTATGGATCCATCAAACTATTGTGCTAATGTCAGGTTGTTAAGGAATGTGTTGTAGGTCCGACTGCAATGCCTTGACATTGACTTCTACATTGTTATGAGAACTTGGGTGCGATGTTAAATATTAATTATCTTAAATTTGGAACATGAAATATAAGAACACTCATAGACAAAACAATAAAGATAGTAGATACGATGATTAAGAGAAGAATTAATATTTTGTGTTTACAAGAGATAAAATGGATAGGGGAGAAGACAAATATTGATTGCACTATTAAATTTTGATTATCTTAAATTTGAAACATGAAACTTATGGACGTTTACTGACAAAACAATGGAGGTAGTATATACAATGATTACAAGAAAAATTAATATTTTGTGTTTATAAGAGATAATGGGTAGGAGACAAATATGATAGAAAACTTTGGTTTTAAGTTATGGTACATTGGAAAGAGTAAAACGAGAAATGAAACAAGTATTGTTGTAGTAGTTAGGGAGCGAGATAGGATTATAGCTCTTAAGATAGTGGTAGTAGAAAAAATTATTAATATAATTAGCATATATGCACCTTAAGTAGGATTAAATGAAGATACAAAACGTAGATTTTGAGGTGACCTATAGTAAAAAAAAATTTGATAAACGAGATAATTTTCATAGGAGGAGATCTAAATTGACATATAAGAGTAAGAAATAAGGAATATGATAAGATTACTTTTAAAAGTGGGAGCAATAAGTCGTGAATTAACTTTCTTATGGTCATGAAGAATGATAGAAAAATTTCTAAAGATTGTTTGGTCATCACTAGAGAAAATTTAAACACCCAACATAGGTTATTGGTGTTAGACACACACCTTAAGCATACTATCAATAGAAGAAAATTTGCATCACTCTTAGGATTAAGTGACGAAAATTAAAAGATAAGAAACAAAGTATTTTTAGGAGAGGATAGGAGTACACAAATTAGGAGAAATACATGATGACTCAATATGACATGAGATATGATCGCTTTAAATTTAAAAACAATGGTCAAGAGCATACTTGGTGAGTTAAGAGGATGTGCACCACCAAATAAAGAATCTTGGTGGTGTAATGAGGAAGTACAGGGGAGAAATTAAAGGAAAAAAGAACAACCTATAGTTACTATACACTTGTAAGAATGATTTTTTTTTTTAAAGTATGCAATATCTAAGAAAAAACTGATTCATAACTAGTGTAAAAAGATATGGAATTAGGTACACTAGTTATGAATGAATTCAGTAGATACATCCAAGACATGTTATCATGATGCATGTTATTTAGAGATGATATTGTTTTGGTTGATGAGATATACAAAGTAGTCACTGGTAAGCTTGAATTTTGATAGGAAATATTGAAAGTTAAAGTATCTCGGCTTAGTAAAGTAAAAATTGAATATATAGAATTTAAGCTTAGTAGTAGTAGATGTAGGGACACAATTGTTAAGATAGGAAATGACGATTTAAGTTTTAAATATTTAGGATCATTTTTGCAAAAGATCGATAAAGATGCTCTACATAGAATACAAGTATGATGGCTGATATACCTCTAAAATTTAAAGGGAAGTTTCACAAAACATTGGTTAAACTTTCTATGTTATATGAAGTTGAATATTATGCTATAAACCAAATACACGAGCAGAAGATGAGAGCTACAGAGATGAGAATGCTAATGTGGATGTGCGGACATAAAAGGATGGGTAGGATAAGAAATGAGAACATTAGAGAGAAAGTCGGGGTTGTACCTATTGAGGAAACATTTTGAAAGATACATTTAAGATGGTATGAACATATACTTAAGAGACTAATAAATGTCCGTGATATAATAACATGTCACATGCGCACATTAATTGAGAAAGAGGGAGACCAAAGAAGACTTAGTTAGTAACAATAAAATATGATAAAATTCATTTAAATATTAATGAGGATATAGTAAGGGATTGAGCCCAATAGCGCAAGAGAATTTATATAGCTGACCCTACTTAGTATGATAAATGCTTGATTGATGTTGTATTTATTTGATGAAAAAAAACATGTAAATGAATGCAAGATTGATTTACCTACTTCAAATATACACCGAGTAGTGATGTTAAACTCTAGAAAGTTAGTGTGCTCTCTTGGGTGTGTATATACAAAAACAAGTATGAAAATAATTTAGAAAAATTCAATATAAATTAAATATGATAGTAACACAAAATCTAAAAATTAATTAGAACTAAAGGTTGATGGATGTAATCTTAATCCAACTACCCAATACAACCCAAATAAAATAATACAACTCCTAATACTAACAAATAATCATTAATTTCCCATCCTAATCCAAATACACCAATATAAATACAAGAACCAACCTAAAATTAAAATATAACAATTTTTTCTGATCGACAAAACCAAGTAGGTATTTTGATGATATGGAACACTCAGATTAGTTTAACCTAAATTATAAATTGTGATCAATCTAAAATAGGTAATCATTCAACAATACCTCAGGGAAAGATTTCTTACCTTCAAACTAACCAAAATCAGTCTGCAGGGTCACTGTGACCAGGCAACCTACTCTAAAGATGGACAAGAGCTAGTCCACATCGCTTGGGTGCACATAGTTATCGGGCAATGACACTAGGACATGAACGACTTTAGGTAGTGGCGACATAATATGTACATATTGGGGCACAAAAGTTAGTGTGATGATGCCAAGCACAAGAAGTGGAGCATGTAGGGAATAGGAAAGTAAAACAGAGAGAGCAAGGAGAAAGGGGCGATGGTTTGCATTAACTCTAACAAAGTGTTGAGAGAGAGGGAAAATAATTATTGTTAGACAAGAGGGAAAGAAAAATGAGATAAATAAAGGAGAGACACTGCAATGAATACTCTTGCTCAAGACGGCGACAATGCTTGCCACCATGACATAGGCAAGAGGGTGAGAGAGGAACTGAGAGACAAAGTGAGTGAGTGTGCCAGAGGAAGGATAATGGCTGTTAGTAGTTGATTGGGGTCAGCGATGCCCATATGGTGACAAAGGTGGCAATGCCAAATGAAAAGGAAGGGTATATATCTCCCAGCTCTTCAAAAATTTCACTAACCTAAAACAACTAAAGCAGACTATACAGACTATTCAAAATAGAAAGTTGGTTCATTTCTAAACTAGTCAAAAGTAGTGCAATTGATGCACACCTAATAAGTAGTGCAATTGATGCACACCTAATGGGTTCTAACTTCTATCTAAACCCAATTCCACTTTAACTCACACCCAAAATCTAATTTATGGTTCAGTTTAAGTTAATTTGTCATCTAAAAATTTGAGGAAAAAAATAAATGAGGCATTAAAGCTCGATATCTAACAATTGATGTATGAAAGCAAAGTAATGCTGGCATCTATTGGGCTTATTTATGGTTCCTCCCACCACTAAATAATTTTCCTTGTATTACTATTTGGTAAACTTATGTTTGCTTTTTGTTTCAATTTTGAAATTAATAAAAATAGTAGCTATAGTCAATGATGGAAATGGTCTTAATTTTAGAGACTAAATAGCTTACAAACATCAAGCAGAATTCCAGAAAGAAAAGTAGAACAATATCAGTACCAATGAGCCACTGCACAAAGTACCAAGTGCTCAATTAATAGCAGCTTGTTTAGCCTCTCCTCTTCATTTTGTTGATGTTTCTCGACTTCTTGTTGATTACCTATGTTAATTGTACCAAAGGTTCAGGGGCTATGCATTGTTCATTGAACCTTTAGCATTGCTCTCTTTCTTCTGGGTGGGACATTAATGCAAGGAGAGATTGTTGATTTACAGACAAGTTGTCCATGCTTAGATATTGCGAGACTCCCTTCCATTCAGTAATTAAACCACACCTTTCCAGACAGCGCTAAACTACCTACGTATATGATATTCTCTAAATATAGCTCCTCTTCTATGCCAGTCTAGTTACATATACAGATCTCGTATGTTTTCTAATAGAACTTTACACAGCATAAGCACAATAAACTTAAGAGATATAAGTTGGGACAAGATGATGATCTACATAGATGACTGCAAGTAGTTAGGACTTGCAATTTTGTGGCTTGTGTTTTATTGTGCCAGTATCCTGTTGACATTAGTTGCATATAGGGAATTTACATATTTTCCTAATATAAGTTTACATAACAAAATAAGGCATAATTAAAATTAAGAGATGTAAGTTGTAAAATATCATGGGAATCTAGAATATGCAATTTTGCTGCTTGTGAGCAAGCAATTCATTGGTCCAAATGACTATTAAAAGGGTGGCTATATTCCCTTAAAATACTCAATTTTTTTCACTAAAAACTATATCTTCCATTGGGATATATAAGTTCTGTTTAATAGAATCTGACATGGCTAATTCTGATTCTATGTTCAACATTGAAATGGTTAAATATCTAGGTAGATTAATTGATTTTCATTTTTGGCTTCTTAGTAAGTCATACATATGGCATTATTCTTTCTGCAGGTTGCTGCTTGGAAAGACAGTGATGGCGACTGGTATGAGACTGGCCTCCACATATTCTGTAAGTTTATTGTTATTAGAATTGCTAATTTTTGATGAAGATAACCTTATTTTTTTTATTTATATTAGTCTTTTATTCAAAGATTTCAGTGCCATGCTATTCCACTCCAAACTATCAAAATTTACCATTTTCACTCCACACCAGCACCAAGACATGTCAACGCAGGGTAAATTACCCCATGCCAATTGTACCACACATGTATTCCCATGGTTAACCATATGTGGTCTCACGCTCGTGGCTATCATGGGACGAGATAGAAGGAATTGGGTTTGATTCCTTCTGTTGATCATGGCGAAGGAATTGGGGAAGTTAATGGCTATAAAACAAATGAGGGGTTAAGAGTTCAACACTGGTAGTGGCTGCGAGTGTCAAATGATGAGTGGAGGGCTGCCAACAGCAGTGTTGAGCGGCCATCAGAGATATTAAACTTTGGAGCAGCAGTGCATTGACTAATTAGGGAGGAAGAAATGGTCGAGGGTGGGAGTTGCGATCATTGGTTGAATCATGATTGAGAAATCATGGCGGGAGCAAGCAGAATTATAATAAATGGGAAAGAGGATTGAGGTTTTATATTTTTTGATATAATATTAAAACTGATATAGTACATTAGCTAAAATAACTGTTATATACACGTATATGTCTGTGTACCAAATGATTAAGAATTTCTAGCTACTCCTCATACCTTCTGTGCTAAATACGAGTATAAGCAATAAATGTGATATAGTGGTGATAGAAGTTGTGCTAGTGGAAGTGGTGCAATTGCTACACCAACATTAAGAGTGCAAGTAATTATGTTAACTCATCGGAAGGTTTTATTGGTCTTCTCTTTCCTTCCATGGGATGAATTTTGTGCCATTGATATTGATGACCTTCCCAGACCAGGATAACAAAAGTAAACAGTTCTAGTAGAGCTGATGATGCTTGTACAAGGGAGAAAAAGAAATAGATTAACTAAAATAGTTTTAATCAAATTCTTCCTAATGCAGCAAACATTACATGTTACCATACATAGTGTTCAACATCCAAAGTCTAATGATCCTATCCGAATGAAGGAAGCTGGAAAACCGGGGATGGGATGGCCATTGACGGGGTGAAGACTTCAATCCTGCAAAACAAAACCAAACCAGGGAAGGGGTCCCTGGCGTTGGCCCTCGACGCTCAAGTCAAAATCAGGAAGAGAATGAGTAATTCAGAAAATAGAAAATCTTGCCTTCCTCATAACTGACGTACCCTGTTATACCTTTTTCTGTGATCGTTCATCTGCCCTTATTTAATAATATTAATTGCCAGAGGAAAACTTCTTTATCTTAACTTTCGTGCATTGATGATAAATGTAGTGTTCTTCTTTGTCTTGACTTCCTCATATTTAATGATAGACGGCGTATTCTCTTTTGCTTTCTTGTCTTCTCCTGTGTAATGTCATCCCTTGCGCCGGACGGGCGGTCCGAGTGGCTTGTTTACCTGCCGACCGACCCATGATACCTCGACCGGCCGGGTGATGTCCGCTCGGCCACTCCTTTGCTGACCGGGATAACTGTAAGCTTGGCGTTGACTGCCTTGACTTTGACCGACACCGTGTCAATTGATCTGTGACAAATGATTTTTCCCTTATCACCGCATCACCTAGCATGAGTCTTCTTGAGATAGCGGAATGCTCAACTTTCTCTAATATAAGATAACTTACGTATAGTTGTCCTAAATTTTATAAACTGTGCTTAATGGTATGTTGGGCATGTGCAACATACCTTGGAGATGAAAGGTCTCTACACTCAGATTTATGCATTTGGTCAGCACTATCATTGGGGGGAGGAGGTGCACTCAAAATTGAGAGACTAAATTAAACACATGAGTGAGGTTATCAAAGGAGGTTCCTCACATGTACCTACTGAGATGGACCGAGGTCACCTCGTAGTAGAAGAAAAAAAGAGAAAAGGGTAGCTGATGTTGTAGTTGTGAGTTGGGTTAGACATACTCAAACGTGATCTGAAGGCTACAAGTAAAACTGGCTGAGATCCAAATTGCCCGGAAGGCCGCTGAAGAATCCGTTAAGAAGGTCCAACAGATATATTAAAAACTCCACAAGTGAGGCACTGTCATGTTAAATTTTACGATTTTGTATCACGGGCAACCCATAACTCCTATTATGGTTTTTCGTTAATTGATATTTACTTATTTTAATTTTATAATTGAATATACTTATAGCACTTAGCATGTAGCTAAGCCCAAATAAATGGATAAATATATTTCTGTTTTATGTAAAAGACATGTAACGTCACCACCTCCGAAACATTTTTTTAAATAATATAAAAACTATCCCATTTTATTTATTTTATTAACATTGTTCAATATATACCTACTAAATCTAGAGTTCAGAGCACATAATTTTCTTTTTTATGAAATTGGATAAATAAATTAAAGAAAAGGTTATTATATAATTAATATAAAATACTTTATAATATTCTTCGTCAGATTGGAAAGTGAATGTTATAAAGTACAATTTGTTGCTTAGATTATAAGGGCTCTGTAAATACATCATTCTTATAAGTCTTAGAGAGAAAAAAAAGTGCATCCACCACACGAGTGTTTTTTTAAAAAAATTTATTTATTAAAAAATTAAAAATTTTAAAATTAAAAATTGAATATATTTAAATTTAAAAGTAAAATTACTATTTAAAACAATAATAATATTTTAAATATTTTAAAACATATTCAAAATGTATTTATTTAATATGATATATTTTTAAGATGATTAAGTAGACGGTAAGATCTATAAATAATGAGTGTTAATATTAAAAGGAATGTGGGTGAAAGAGAAATGTTGTTATAATGATATGTGACAATGGATCCTGTTTTTTTAATGAGGTGGTGGATATTATAATGAGAGTGAATTGTATACGCTATAACTGATGTTTTTTGGCATAAGAAGGTTCCTAATATGA
This sequence comes from Zingiber zerumbet, assembly GCA_037833815.1. NCBI lineage: Eukaryota > Viridiplantae > Streptophyta > Magnoliopsida > Zingiberales > Zingiberaceae > Zingiber > Zingiber zerumbet. The sequence continues at coordinate 20,289,026 of JBBMJZ010413100.1, read as the reverse complement.
ATTACAAAAGGCGATTGAATTACAAAAACTAAAAAATGGAGCTTGATGTTGAGGTATACTGATTTGCTTAAAATAATATTAGGAAACCTCTATACCACACGGGAGGTCATCTAAGTTGTGTTGATTATCTTAGAGGTGGAATGGTGGTAGTTGTAAGTTCAAAAGGAGTGTTCGACATATTTGAAAGTTGTAGTATAGTTTTTGCTTCTTGTATGGATGTGGGAGGCTGCGTGATGTTAGTGGGAAAAATATGTGTGATTTGCTTATGTGTGGGAGAGATGGATTCATGTGTATTAGTTGTTTTTGTTTGTTCAAGCTGTTGAGAATGAGTGTTAGAAGGAAATTGTGACGAGATAGAAATTGGGTACTACAAAATCAAAATTTGATGACTTTGGGGTGGACAAAAAGGGGAATGTGGTTTCATGGAATTTTATATCATGGCTCACAAAAAAAATTTCTCAGTTTTCATATCATTTCATATCATATAACTTGTATTCTTTTTTGTCTAGTCGAATATCCAACAAAGATGTATCATTTGGTAAAAGATTCAAATTTATGCATTGGATGTACAATAATTGCATAACATAAATAATTAAAAACTTTTAAGGCTATGTTTGGTGAGGGGTAATTAGAATTATAATGTAATCAAGATTATCTTACAATATTAATTACATTGTTTGGTGCCGTGTTAAAGCCGTAATGTAATATAATCTGGATTATAAAAAATAATAAAGCTGTGTAATCTAAATTACAAGGCCAATAATATAGAATCCAATTATATTTCAAGTTAAATGTTTAATTAAAATTTAAATGTCAAATATATCCCTAGTCCATTTCCTGCACCAATCAGTCGTCGATGTCGCGACCGTCGACCGTAGGCCACCGTCCAACATCGACCGCCGCTAAATACAAAGGTCATAGTATATTTTTATCATTTTATAATAATATGAACTACATTCCTTATAAAAAAAATAAAAAATAAAAAAAATATAATCCTCTTTTAATCAAAGATTACTTGCATAATATATAAACTCTTTCACCCAACATAATAATATAATATTAATTATATTTCCTTACATTATAAATTTTATTATATTATAAGTTTAATTACATTATCCCTAATTAAACTCAGCCTAAATGACCCAGGGAGAATGATTGTATAGAATTTCAAAAGGTGCTTTATTATAGAGCAATGGAGACTATAACTGATTAATGAGATAAATAACAGTTAAAACACACCTATCCAAAAGGAAAAAAAAAATTACAAAGGTAATGGGATTGAAAAAGTAATGCTCGTTGATAAATTAATAATATAAATATGGATAGAGAATTGGTTTCAGTGGAGCCACTAAACATATTAACTCTTATTCCATGCTTAAAACTTTCCTAGGTATTTACGGTTCAATTTCTAACTACGTCGTATTACAATTAAGAAATATTAGACTTCTAGATACTTTCCGATTTATTCTGATGATCAATAAATTTTTTTTATGAAACTAAATAGTCACTCGACTCAATGTTACCCAACCTAATTAATCATTTCTTATTCCACACTTTAGCATCAAGGAAATGAACAGAGTTGTTATACTTACACAAGTATATATTTTTATTGCCAAGTTTATGATTTGATTTTGAGCTAATCATTAATAAAGCATGGGATAAGTATTTTTATTATCAACAGTATGATTTGAGCTCATTATTAATAAAGCATGAGAAAGTTGACAATGTTGCTACCTTGTTGGTTATAATCTGTTATATTGGTTATAATCCTTTGAAATCTAATAGTCTACCATCAAAGGCTTAAAGAGCTCAAAGCTGGCCAACTTATTATGACACGAACAAAGCAAATTAGGTTACTCTCTTCCTTTGAGCAGACATACCTCACCATCACACACATATTCTTCCCCATATGCTTCGCCATTTTCCTTCATTTTATTCAGTGCACATTTTGGGTGAAGGTCGAAATCACACTCATCGCAACGGTAAGCCCGACTATGTCCCATCTCTCTACAATCATCACAGTAATAAGTGACGCAACGGGTAAGGACAAGC
>JBBMJZ010413100.1:20276661-20286874 GCA_037833815.1 Zingiber zerumbet | reverse complement strand
GATTAAGCGAAGGGCTTCGCATCAAGGGTAATGTTCTTCTCCTTGTAGATCTAGTTTAGAACTAGTTTAGAAAACTCATACGTGAAAGCTTTACGAAATTTTAATCTTCGCATGGATCCGGTGGCGGGGTTTCGGGATTTTCGCAACGCAAAAAGTGGTTTTTACGGCCCGAAAAACCCAACATCTCCGCCTTCACCAAAGGAGATTCTTAGAGCATTCATCTGTTTTGGATTAACAACCACCCCGATTGTAACCAAGTAAATTTTGGTGCCTCTTTCTTTAGTTTTTTTTATTGTTTAATTTTATTTGCTATTGCTACTAACCTGAGTTGAAAGATCGAGAAGATACTAGTTTAGTGTTTCAGGCAACTCAACCCTCTACAACCGGTCTACTCGGACCAACAATTAGTAGCTGAAGTTGTGTACAGGTAGGGACCCCCCTTGGTATATAGCTAGATAACTATTTTGCATACCGCTCACTCAGTCACTCGAGAGTAGTGATAACTAGAGTGTCATATAGTTGTCATATTTTACCCACTCGGCTACACAAATTAAATATCGTGGTAGCAGAAGTGACCATGCATGTGCATGTGATGTATGTTGCATATGCCTGTGATATATTACGTGTACTTGAGATATGGATGTTGCATGTGTTTGACATTGTCATGCATGTTACTTGCATGTTACATGCTATTATATGTTGTCATGTGGTTACAAGCAGCACTGTTGCATATCCTCATTTATTTCTATTCATTATATTATATTTGGTGGATTAATTCTCCCTTCACATTACCAAGGGTCGGTTGTGAGGGGCGTTTGAATGTGCGTAATCATCTTTTGCTATAATTGATTAATTGGTATATACATTTATTATGTTTTTACTGTTATTTATGTTGATATTATCTATGAAAATATATTCGTGGATTCCCTTACACTTAGTTTATGTACTATCTTTCCTATGTCACTGAGTACTTGTACTCACTATCCCATTTACTAATTTTATTTCGTTAAATAACAAGTAGAGGATATAGTATAACACTCAAATGTCCTGTTTGCTGGTCCCATCTCACACCAAGAGCTTTCAGTCTATATTTCTTTGATTTCACACTTGGTTCAGATTTGTGTTTTATAACTCTTAACTTGCAGTATCGGTTTTTTGCTTTGTTATTCTGCCATGGATTGTGTTTGGCTTGTTATGTTGAAGTTATACCGGTACGCACATTTGCCATTATACTTGTCAGTTTTGTCTTATCGTGGTTTTGTGGTTTGTGTTGGCCAATACCTATTGAGGCGTATTATGTTGTCTTATATTGTCATAAGGGGATATCGTCTGATTTGATAGATAAATATACCTCCCGAGCATGACAATTTTATTGGTATTAGAGTTGGATTGCGAAGTCCACTTATGATTTTCTTTCGTATTTCAAACATCATAGTTTGTTTACTCAACTGTGATTTTGTGAGTTTTGGAACTTAGCAACAACGAGACATTTTCGACCTATAGAAAATAAGATATTATAATTGATATTATATATCCTTCTGTTACATATTCACTTAGTTGCTTATAGTGGGTAATGATACGTAGTGAGTGAATCACTTTTTGTAGCCGTGCTTTGAGTCGACCATGGAAACAACATGTGGAGTCGATGGGACTTGAATCTAGCTCCAAGAATGTGAATTTTTTTGGAGTGTCGAATGATGTGGAGTTGAAAGCCAGAGTTCAAGCCCATCACCCCCTTCTAGAGATCAGGGGTTACAATCTCAAGGAATGTCACTAACCATGCCAACTCTCACCACTACTAGTTGGGTAATAGACAAAGCACGTATACCATTGTTGGTAAAGTTAATAAATAAGGTCAGTCTTAGAAACCGACCGAGATATACTCAGCAGGCAACTTCTGACAATATTATAACAACTTACCAAAACCTGTCGGGGAATATTCCTTTGAAACCTTCTTCGAAGGTTATTATGTCTCTCATAAGCCAGCTAATCACGACAACATATTTTTTTAACCACCTCAATAATGATGTGGAGTATAAACGACAAAAGAGATACATCAATGGATAGATGAAAGATTCCTTGTATAATTATTTCATATTGTCCAGGTTGTACATTTTCCATTACTTAACAAACTCCGACAACTTGAGCCACCTCATGATCATAGAGGTTATGAGAGGTGGTATATAAAGGGGGTCTCTCCGTTGGCAAGGTACGCAATTGGCATCATCTACACCTTACGCTCGTGCGTATCCACTACTATTCTCCATTCACTCGTTATAAATTGTAAACTTGAGTATCGGAGGGTCTTGCCAGGGACATCTTTCTTGGTCTTTGGTTGGATCATCTAATTGTGTGTAGAATAAGAGGAAAGTTTCATTCTAAGCTTAAGAAGTCTTCCACCGGTCAATAAATCATCCACTAGAGTTAGTGTACTGTCTCTCTAACCTTCAGACATGATCAGTATTTATAAGGAAAAGATATCCCAACCTAATGTAATTATATATGTGCCACCGCTTTTCCTATATATTTCAATTAAAAAGACTAACAAAATCATTTGTGCTTTGGTTATCAAATGCATGCACTGGTCCATACTTAGATGCTCAATCAGAAACAGAAACGTACATCTCAATCGATCCCAATCAATGACCAGAATGCTGTTACCATTGGGTCAATAATCAAAGGTGCTAAACAAAGGGGAAAAAAAAGAGGCAAATTTTGTAATTACTGAAAGATTACTCGTTTTCTACAGCCACTAATAATACAATAAAATCGTACACTCTCAGCGAAAAGCACCAGCAGCAATTTCATCAGCTATACATCGAAAATCAAGTGTTTAGAGTACTATTTCATGAATAAAACAAAATATGAAAAAGTATGGCACCATCATCTATCTATATATAATGTCGGACATTCATACTCAAAAAATTACAAGAATACGTACAGCGGGCTAGGATAAATGAAATGCAGACAGTCTAATCAAAAAATTGAGAAATCAATTTAAACTTCAGTGGAAAAATTTATTTTGAATTTTAGATCATTCAGAAGGCCAATGGGAATTGATTATTCCGTTAAAGCTGAGCAGGAATTCAAACCTTCTCCAATCAGGGTTGAAAGCCATAGCATTTATCGGCCCAAAATGTCCTTTTACGCCACCAATTTCTTCTTCAAGAATCTAGCTAGTAGAACAAAAAATTAATTGGCACAACTTAAATAAAACAAAGGAAATTTCAGTCATAATAACATAGAATTCTTGAAGATATATGAGTAGTATATATACCTTCTGAAAGATTTTGGCCTCAGATTTCTTCCAACCACGTCCCAAGTTCTCCACGTCCCTACCAAGCAAACTACCCTAGGCATCTCTTCTTTGGTTTTCCCAGTGATAACATTCGGGTAGAATTTAGGTTGCCGCTTACAATCCACATTTGATTGTGACCATGATTGAGTTTCAACAGATATCCAATAAAGCATTTTAAGTATCGTCGGAGAGGATAAATCTATTTTATAGAAATTATATTTAACACATACCTCGAAGGTACTCAGTACACTTTTCCACTTGGCAATTTAGCCTCCCAGCTTGATAACCTTATTTCTCGTCCCCAGGATATAACTGAGTTGATTATCACATAATATGTTTGTGGAGTTGAGCAAGGGTTGAATCTCGATAAATACCGTAGAATTATCCTCTCATATGATGGCTAACTTCGATTCATGATTTACTCCCTCCCAATGGTGTGTAACAGTCGTGGGGGACTGTATCCTATTTCTCGCTTGGCAATCCATCCTGCTCAATGGTCTTGTCTTCCTGCTTGCCACCTCTTATCCAACCTTCCAGTTTGGAATGATTCTATTCAGCCTCTTACTTGGCAGCTTCTTGCCCAATCTCCCGATTCTCAGTATTTCGGAAGCTCTTTGCTCGACGTCCCAATCAATAGTGCATTGTCCAAGTGGGTGCATGACATCTTATTCCATCATGTGTCTATGACCTATGTACTTTTATGTATCTCCCTCCATATCTGTAGGACCGATACTAAAGGACTGTTAAGGTAACAGATCTATTATTTTTTTTTTCAGGGGCATCCCAACCTTCCAAAATAGCTCATCCTTCCCAATTTAGGATATTATTTTCAACACTTACGTCAAGATCATTTCAACGAATAAAATAAGTCTTTCAGGATTTCATTTGTAATTTTATACTTAAATCTCCTACAGTAAACTTAAAGAGTAATTAAGATTATATAACAAAAATTGGATAATGTTAATTTTAAAATTTTAAAAAAATCATACAAGAAAATATACATATGGCCGGATTGCATAGAATGAAAAACGTGATACGGTTGTTTAGAGGAAAAAAAAACATATGAAAAATTCACAAAAATAAGATTATGGGTTTTATGAAAATCTCATAAAATGAAAGTTAACATATACAAAATTTAAATCCAAATTAAACAAATATATAATTTATATTAATATAGAATTCAGATTTCATAAAATAAAATTAATTTGTTTCCTTTAAATTATAAATTTTGCCTTTATAAAATTTAATGGAAGTGTAAAATGGAAAGTTTCTATAATATAAAAAGAGGAAGGACTTTAATGTACTTTGGTATTTCCATCTTGCTTGCGTAACAAGGTAGGCGGGATCCTCTGGTTCGGGCGTCTCAGCTCTCCCCAACATTCATCCGTGAGAAAACGAATGACTGCGAACTTAGGTGATCGAGATAAGAAAATGGCAGCCGAGGAGGTAGGAGACATCGTATCGCTTCTCTCCACCGACGAGAGGAACTTCCTCATCAGGAATAATGGCGATAAGGTTTGTTCCCTTTCACTACGCACTCTGTTCTATTGTAGTTTATGAGGAATCTGTCTCTTTGAGATGATAATGATTATTCATCTCATGTTTTGGCGATCGTAGAGTAAGATACAGGTTGATCACTATAGAAAGTTGGGATCTTGTTCTTTGCGTGTCGATCACTCTAAGCTAAATCTTGGTTTTGGGGATTTTGTTTGGTTCAAGAATATGTTCGATGGGTTGATATGCATGGTTGTTCGCGATTTGACTAAGATGAACTAAGGACTGGACTTTGCTTGAGGCTAAGTACTCTTTCGGCCGGGAAATTTTGACCTATGTTGGCAATCCTATTTATCTTTGATGAGAGATTTTACAGTAGTTTGTGGGCGTTGGATGAAAAGGGAGGAACACTAATGCTTACATTTCTTTTCTTCTTCTTCTTCTTCTCTCTCTCTAAATTTATCTGCATTAATTTAAAAGTGGAGGTTGTTGAGCATTCTTCGTTGCACTGTTCATAATTTATCTACATGGAATGTACAAATCTTTTATTGACGACTTAGTAACAACTTGGGGGTAGTTTATTACCAAAATTAAGTGAATTTAACTTTGAACTTAGGGAACACAGCTTGAGTGTTCTGTTTTGTGCAAATATCTTCTTCATTCCATATCAGAATATCCTTTCAATGATCTTTCTACTTTATCTGCACTTCATAGCCTATGTTCTCTTGCATTTAACATGAGTGAGCTTATGAACAAAATCATGCAATCGGCTAATCAGTTATTTACTTGTCTAGGTGGCTATTGGTAGTCTTGAAGGGAAAATGATTGCTCTTTACTTCTCAAGCTCATGGAATCCACGGTGCAAACGCTTCACTCTGAGGCTGATTGAAGTGTATAATGAGCTCACCTCCCGGGATAATAACTTTGAAATTATTTTTCTACCATATGATTGTTGTGAATCTTGTAATAGTTGTGAAAAGTCCTTTATTGAGTACTTCTCCAAAATCCCATGGTTTACAGTCCCATTTTCTGATGATAAGATAAAGAAAAAACTTCATGAGCTTTTCCAGGTCAGCAGACGTCCCACCCTTGTCATCCTTGATACCGATGGGAAGGTTCTTAATAGAGAAGGTGTTCAAGCTATAAGAGGATATGGTACAGAGGCCTATCCATTTACTGTCGAAAAGATCAGTAAATTGAGAGACGAAGCGGAGAATGCTAAGAAGGATCAAACTCTTCGAAGTATCTTAGTTTCATCTTCCCGTGACTACTTGATCACAAACGATAGATCTAAGGTGATTCAAATGTACCAGTAGTTGTTTGAGATGTTTAAAGTTTCTGTTAACTGATACACTAAATGCCTCAACATATACTAAATGCTTAATCACTTATGTCTATAATTATTGTGCATTAGTTAATTTTTTTTACTGATATATGCTGATTTTGATACAGGTTTCTGTTTCAAGTCTCGAAGGAAAAATAGTGGCTTTGTACTTCTCATGCAATATGGATTGTTGCAGTGAGTTCTCTCCAATACTTGCACAAATCTATAAGAAGCTCAAGGAAATTGGAGAGAGCTTTGAGGTTGTGCTAGTGTCCTTGGAAGACGACGAATCCTATTACGATGAAGCCATAGAAAACATGCCCTGGCTTGCATTTCCTTTCAATGACAAAAGCTGCGATAAGCTTTTTTGCTATTTTGGTCTCCAGGAATATAAATGCTCTACTGTCATCTTGATTGGATCGGATGGGAAAACTATGAATGTTGATTTAATTGAACTTATTAAAGAGTATGAATTTGAGGCATGGGAAGCATTCCCGTTTTCTCAGGAGAAGTTGCATGAGTTGTCAGAAAAAGTAAAGGCCAGACTTGAGTCACAGACACTCGAGTCACTTCTTGTTTCGGATAATCTTGATTATGTCATTGGAAAAAATGGATTGAAGGTATTCAATTTTTTGCTTAACATTTAAACAGCTTCCGCATCTTCCATATTTTTTGTTGGAGTACATTTTTCCTTATAATGGGGTAGTTAAAGCCTGTGTGATAATATTCTTCCATTAGGTTCCAGTAAAGGAGCTTGTTGGAAAGACCATCCTCCTGCAATTCTCAGCTCGTTGGGGGCGTGCTTTCCTCACTAAAGTGATCAAAGAGTATCACAAGATCAAGAATGTCGATACTGATTTTGAGGTTATCTACATTCCCAGCAAAGATTACGAGCGTTTATTTGATGAATGCTTCTCACTCATACCATGGTTGGCACTACCTTTATATGATGAGAGGGTTGAATTTTTGAACCGTAGATTCAAAATCCACGGCATACCTTCCCTGGTTGCAATAGGTCCTACAGGTGGAACAATTAACAAAGATGTCGAGAAATTGTTGATGACACATGGAGCTGATGCTTACCCATTCACCGAGGAGAAACTCAAAGAGTTGGAGCATCAAAATAAGGAAATGCCAGAGAGGTGGCCTAAGAAGATAGAGTATCACATCCATAAGCATGAGCTTCTCCTTATCCGTTGTTGCTCGGATTATCGCTGTGGTGTTTGTGAGGAGAGCGGAGATAGTTGGTCCTACTGTTGCATAAAATGCGATTTCGACCTACACCCAAAATGTGCACTATGGTGAAGTGACAAAGGAAGGAAGGATATGTGCGCGCGCATGTGAGGGTGAATAAAAGCGTGACTCGAGCCCATTAAGCCATTGATTGGAGACCATTTCCTTGAAGTCTATTTTAGTGTATGGATGATCAAGCTTGTGCTTGGGTTTGCCTTCCAGTGGGAATGAGAATAATGAATTATTATGTCTGTCCCATTCAAAATTTTATTTTTTCCTGTTCTCGTAGCTTTTTGTAATGAGCAATGATATGCTCACATATCAAGGAAAAAAATTTAAGGAAAAGTTCAAGAATAGACACATAAAGTTATGGTCTATCATTTTACTTTTTGTGGGCCCTATCACTTTATATGTATATCTTTGAATTTTTTTCCTTGAACATATTATTTTTCTTTTGTAATTCTACTAAAACTTGTTATGACCACTTGAAATGAGGATAATTTTTACATTATTTCAAATGATTATCTAAACAATTGATTGGTGTTTTTATATATATATAATTTAAGTATTTGAACTTCACCTGAGTGATTTATCGAATAATTCGGGAACACAATTCACGTATACTCGTGAGAATTTCGTTAAAGTGCTTTTGACATTGTGAGTATATATACATTTATTTAAGTTTATTTATATATTAGACCATAAATATACATACATGTAAATCCACAGTTCTGGGGAATTGAATTTAATAAAAATAAAATAAAATTCTTTGATAGTTTTTTTCTCTCTATTTGTTTACCAAAAACAATGATTTTTGAAAAATATTTTTAATTTTTTTTTAATATTTAATGCGATAAAAAGTATTATCAACTAAAGACTTTTTAAACGAAATTAAGGATAAATCTTAAGAAAGAAAACAAATTCTTTCGAAAAAGGAAAATTATCTTTTCCCTTTATGCATACTTTTTGTTTTTTCTTCCTTCAACCTCTAATACTACTAATATTAATAATAAAATTATATTTACAGAGCCCTAATTCATACCATCTTGATTTTCATCTAAATGAACATAGATAATAACAGGACCTTCCGCTATTATGCTCACATGTACAAACTTATCGCATATGTATTTGAATGGCCGTCGCATTAAAACAATTAGGGGAGAATTTAAGTCAATATATTAGTAGCAATAATTTTAACTCAATATATTATCAGCAATAATTTTTTAAATATGAATGTATTTGAAAATTTTAATTTTTTATTTAAAAAATTTATTGCTCTCAATATATTAACTCAAATTAATATTTAAAAGCATAAATATAATAAAAGAGCTAGTCGAACATATATGATCTAGTTTCATATCAATCCAAGGTCGTTTGTTCCATCAGCCAATTTTGGGCAAAACTGGCTGATGGACCAAATGATTTCAAATTGACATGAAACTAGATCTTATGTATTCGGCTAGTTCTTCTAATTATATTCATGTCCTTAAATATCAATTTGACTCAATATATTGAGAGCAATGATTTTTTTGAACACAAATATATTTGAAAATTTTAATTCGTGTTTAAAAAATTATTACTCTCAGTGTATTATATTAAATTGATGTAAGTAAGGAGAACTAGCCGAACAATCCAAGGTCATTTGATCCGATTTTTTAAACACGAATTAAAATTTTCAAATAATGTAATGTTAAAAAAAATCATTACTTTCAAGATATTGAGTAAAATTAACTTTTGAGAGCATAAATATAATCATGAGAGGTAGACGAACACATAGAAAATAGTTTCATGTCAATCCGAAGTCATTTGGTCCATCAACCGATTTTGGACAAAATTGACTAATGGATCAAATGACCTCGGATTGATATGAAATTAGATCCTACATGTTCGGTTAGTTCTTTTGATTATATCCATGGTCTCAAACATCAATTTGACACAATGTATTGAGAGTAGTGATTTTTTAAATATGAATTGAAATTTTCAAATATATTCGTGTTCAAAAAATTATTGCTCTCAATATATTATGTCAAATTAACATTTGAGGACATGGATATAATTAAGAGAGGTAGACGAACACATAAGAATCTGTTTCATATTAATCTGAGGTCATTTAGTCTATCAACCAATTTTGTCCAAAACTACTGATAGACCAAATGACTTCGGATTGACATGAAATAAGTTTTTATATGTTCGTCTACCTCTCTTAACGATTTGACCAAATATATTTAGAGCAATGATTTTTTAAATATAAATATATTTTTAAAAAAATAATTCGCGTTCAAAATATCACTGCTCTCAATATATTAAGTCAAATTGAAGTTTGATGTCATGGACAAAATTAGTTGATTGACCAAATGACCTTGGATTGACATGAAATAAATTCCTATGTATTCGTCTGCCTCTCTTAATTATACACATGCCCTCAAATGTCAATTTGACCTAATATATTAAGAGCAATAATTTTTTGAACACAAATATATTTAAAAAATTTAACCTGTGTTTCAAAAACACTACTCTCAATATATTAAGTCAAATTCAAGTTTGAGGTCATGGATATAATTAGTAGAACTAGCCAAATACATAGGATCTAATTGCATGTCAATTCGAGGTTGTTTGTCCATCAGCTAGATTTTTTGAACACGAATTAAATTTTTTAAATATATTCATATTAAAAAAATCATTGTCTTAATATATTAAGTCAAATTGATGTTTGAGGCCATAGATATAATCATGAGAGGCAGAGGGACTGCCTGGGGTAGCACAGATGGGGAGTGCATGGTTATGTGACTGAAAGGTCCAGGGATCGATCCTCGGGGTGTCACTGCCTGGGGTTAACGTTTCCGCCATGCACTTTCCACCTGTGT
>JBBMJZ010413100.1:20230768-20243168 GCA_037833815.1 Zingiber zerumbet | reverse complement strand
GTTTAATTTAAAAGAACACATGGTAGCTAGGAAAGGTTCAGGACTTGTACAAAATTTTTGTACAGGGGAACCATTAGATTTTTCGAGTAGCAACCAACAATAGCATTACTATACAATGCTGCAAAAGGCAAAACTCGCTCACCCCAGCGCCCCCGCCGTACCCAACCCAGGATCATCACGAGGGAGGTAAATCACGGTAGCCAAGAAAGTAAGTGGTGGGTGGGGTGAGGTACACAGAGTCCGGAGATTAACGCTCCGACATCCTTATAGTTCAACTCCATATTTTCAGCTGTAAACGTAACCATTACTTATCATCTCAGATAAGTCCCTGGGGTTAGCATTACTATACAATGGCATTGAAAGATAATGGTTGATCTTGCATATTACTACTACTGCTTTACTCTTGAGAAATTTAACTTTCCATTTGTTCACACGCATAATAAAGAACACTACCACCACTAAAACCCTCAACTCACTAATGGGGGAAAATTCTCAGTTCAGTCACAACTATTTGGATACTTTTTTTTCAGTCCTAATTATTTTAACATTCTCAGTTACATCCTAAATATTTTTAAAAAATTCTCAATTTAGTCCTAATTATTTTAACATTTCCAGTTGCATCCCAAATATTTTTTTAAAAATTCCTGATTCAGTCCTTACGTCTATTTCATTATTAAAAGTAACAGAACATGTTCATGTGCAAATCACACATAATAAAAGGCCCAAATAATAATTTTTTGTCCTTCATTCTCTTTTTTTGATAGAATTTAGAATTTCTAATTCCAAAAAAATTGGTGTGGCTTCATTATTTGAGCAGTAAATTAACGACACTACCACATTCACATTCCATAATATTTATTTGGAATGATATGGGCAAAAATATGCATCATACATTAATCAATATATACGTACTTTGGCATAATAAATTAATTGATAAATTATCATAATTTAGAGAAAGAACGATGTATGCATTTGGGGAAAGAATGATGGGAAGAAAGAAAGAACGATGGGAAAATAGGAGGAAAGAAATTAGGTTTTCTCATTTGGGATTTTGGATATTTTATTATCTGTGAGTTGCATGTGAACATGTTCTGTTACTTTTAATAATGAAATAGACGGAAGGACTGGACTGAAATTTTTTTAAAAATATTTGGGATGTAATCGGAAACGTTAAAACAATTAGGACTGAATCAACAATTTTTAAAAATATTTGGGATGTAACCAGAAATGTTAAAATAATTATGACTAACTCAAGAATTTTTTAAAAATATTTGGTATATAACTAGAAACGTTAAAACAATTATCACTAAATCAAAAAAAAACCCAAATATTTAGGACTGAACCAGAAATTTTCCCCACTAATGGGGTTCAAAGAATATGATATACATCTTAACCTTTAATATGTGTCTCCTCGTTGATATACATCTTATCCATGTAATATAAAAATTATCTCTATCATATATAGCACCGCCAATAAGATCAATATCTCCATTCGAATGATAAAAAAATATCATGGTTTCTTCTTGAATTCTAGAACCCTAATTAATATGTCCTCCACGTTTTCCCCTTTCTAATGGTCCATCTAGCCAAGTAATGTTTCTATTATAAATAGCCTATCATTTGTTTCTCTAATCCTAAGACACTAATGATCTTGATCATGGAAAAAAATGCACATAAATCAATTAATTGATTTTAATCTGTTGCACTTCTTAATTATTAGTATGTCTCACTTAATTAGCCATATATTATAATGGACACCTACTCTTTTTAAAAAAAAAATAAAATTTCAAATGTCAATTTATTTCTCTCCATTTTTTTCCTCACTAGCTAAGAAAATCAGAAATTCGGACTAAGAATTTACACGACGAGTGTCACTAATTTTGAGTAATCCTTTGTTCATATATGGAGAAATAGTTCCTGAAAATAATAACTCTAAGTTAACACAATTTTAATTCATATTATGAAAATCTTACGTCTCAATTCTCATGAGCTTAAAGTGAAGCTCGCAACTTATTACAACGCCAAAAGAAATTTACATCGAGGTACTATTGTCCCTCCCAGTTGAGTTTTACAACGCCAAAAGAAATTTACATCGAGGTACTATTGTCCCTCCCAGTTGAGTTTTCTTTGTTTTCATCTAATCCTCCTCCATACTCTATGACTAAATAAAGGCAATCAACTATAATTCTCTTTTTAAATATGAATAAGTACTACTGCTAACTTGGATGATAAAATGGAATTCATTGATAAGATGGTAGTTGATGATAAGGTGGTATATGTTCACCTTGCACACTAGAGCATCCCATCCAAAATCTAAAATTTAAGGTAAAAAGATTAATTTATTAAATTTAAATATCCACTTTTTACTTCACAATGTATCAACTTCTCTATAATTTATCATATATTTATTTTTTTAATTTTTTTTCCTTTGTATTTTTTATTATTAGAGAGAAGAGAGAGAAAATATTTTATTATTAGAGAGAAGAGAGAGAAAAATTATTTTATATTTAGATATTTTTTTATGTAAAATATAGAATTTAAGGTAAAAATTTAGTTTAGGATAATTGATGTGACGGTCTCATATGTCTTAAATAAATTTACACAATCTCAAACTGAACCAATAAAAAAAAAATTTAAAAAGGCAACATATGTATGTATATTCGAATTATTTTTAAAATTAAAAATATATACTTCAGATCCAAATTAATTATGTATCTTAAATTTTTTAATAAAATAAATTTGAATTTACTTTAATTTCTTCTGCTGCTGCGTGCAAAGAAAGTTAGGCGTAACTCCAAACTTAATATCGATTATAGATTTAATATGCTTTGAACTCTACTTTTTATACTTTAACTAATACAAATTTTAATTTCAACATTTTTATTAATTTTATTCTCCTTTATTTATAAACTTCGAAAAGGAAAGAATTCCCCCTTTCCAAATATTTTACCGCCAATTCCTCTCCAACTTTTCCAGTGGGTTTTTTACTTGGTTAATTTTAAAAAAACAATAATTAACCCCAATTTTTTTCATTTAATTAAAAAAAATAAAACGGTACCTTATCTTAGGGCCTGTAAGATATACCAAATTTTTTTACACGATATCGTATGTCGTATCAAAAATTTTGATATAAAAAATTTATACTGACACTGTACCAAAAATTCGGTATACCAAAACTTCGGTATACTGAAATTTCTATATAGTATAAATTACATACTGGTTATATTAAAAATTTTGATATATCAAAATCATTTTGACACTAAAAAATATAACAAATTCAGAAACCACATAATATACTTGTTCATAATATAACAACATTGACAAAGATGTGAAAAAAAAATATAATTAAACATTACCAACATACTTTAATAAAGTATTGGTTTTAAAATAAAGTTTATCATACTTACAAAAAAACAAAAGGAAACATTTTGTAATTTATATTAGGTCAAATTAGATCACTTTCTAAACGAATGTCTTCACAATAGTTACACCTACACTATCAACAATAGGCATATTTATAGAAATAAATCTATAAATGTAAGATGAGGAGGATAATGGAGTATCCATCGATGAAAATTTTAAAATCAACAATACCGGTACCATAATGGTGTAACTTGAAAAAAACAACACTCATGGTATTGGTTTCAGGGTCGGTGCTAGTTTGATTCCTGACAAGCGCTGACAAACCTTGGTGTTGATTTTAAAAATTAGCACCTTAGTGCTGATTTTAAAAAAATGAGACATCAAGACTTTAGTTAGCAATATAAATATAATAAATAATTTATATTTAATCATAATTTCTTTTCATTTTTTTATGTTAGAGTCTCGTCAAATGACCAAATATTAATACAACTTTGAAACTTAATAAAATAATAAATAATTTATAAAAATAATATATTAGGTATTTCGGTATATACTGAAATACCAAAAAATCATAAATTTTATATTAATATTGAAAATTTTGATTTGGTATAATACTGTAACGAACTTTTTAGTATACTAAAAATTTTAATATATGATAAATATCGATATGGTATATACGGTATATTAAAATTTTCGGTATTTCTCACACCCCTACCTTTTCTTTTTCAAATGCTTCACAGCCGGGGTAAAAACCTGGGTGATTACCGTTATTAGAATTGGGTCATAGCTCATCTTGCAACAAAATTTTCTTTAATATAATAATAATATAACGATAAACAATTAAAATTCCACTTAGAGATTGTGAAGTAACATTGGATCTTTCCTTTTGCCAATAATATAATAAAAAAATATCATCTCATCTCATAATACAAATCAAATGGTAAATCATTACTAATAAGAAAATTACATACATGCAACAACTGTTATTAGACTTGCAACATATTTGTACATCTTGACATAATATGGGTGGTCATTGAAGTGACAATATAAAATAATAAAGCTCATGTTGCTTCACACTAATTTTCAAAGAATCAAATACAAACATAAAGAAAAGAAAGTAATCAAAATGGAGACTAACCGTTGCCATTGCACGTCTCTTTTCCCATAGCACCTGTTGGGACTCGAGGATGTTAAATAAAAGACCTCGTGTAGTGTGAACTTGCAATGCAATGTGTGTTTAAATCAAGAAAGTGACCTCAATTGAGATAGACACTAAACAAACGTATTATGTCTTCATCCCATGAGAGTATACAACTACCGGTGGATGGTCATCAACCAAAGCGGTATACTAAAATAATTTCAATTGACTCCAATTTTATTAATTAACCCCAATTTTGTCTCATTTAATTAAAAAAATATATTAAAACTATACCTTATCTTTTTTAAATACTTCACCACCGGTGCAAAAACGTGGATGATTAGTGTTATTGAAATTGGGTCATAGTCCATCTGTAAAACAAATTGTTTAATATAATAATAATAATATAATAATAATAAACAATTAAAACATCACTTATGAAATGTAAAGTAGTAGATCTTTCCTTCAATAAATAATATATTAAAAAATTAGACGTTAATTTACTTTAATTTCTTCTGTTGCTGTGTGAAAAGAAAGTTAGGCGTAACTTCAAACTTAATATCGATTATAGATTTAATATGCTTTGAACTCTACTTATTATACTTTTTAGTGACTCAGACTTTAACTGATACAAATTTTAATTTCAACATTTTTATTAATTTTATTCTCCTTTATTTAAAAACTTTGAAAAGGAAAGAATTCCCTTTTTCCAAATATTTTACAGCCAATTTCTCTCCAACTTTTCCAGTGGGTTTTTTACCTGGTTAATTTAAAAAAAAAACAATAATTAACCCCAATTTTTTTTCATTTAATTAAAAAAAATAAAACGGTACCTTATCTTAGGGCCTGTAAGATATACCAAATTTTTTTATACGATATCATATGTCGTATCAAAAATTTTGATATAAAAAATTTATACTGACACTGTACCAAAAATTCGGTATACCAAAACTTCGGTATACTGAAATTTCTATATAGTATAAATTACATACTGGTTATATTAAAAATTTTGATATATCAAAATCATTTTGACACTAAAAAATATAACAAATTCAGAAACCACATAATATACTTGTTCATAATATAACAACATTGACAAAGATGTGAAAAAAAAATATAATTAAACATTACCAACATACTTTAATAAAGTATTGGTTTTAAAATAAAGTTTATCATACTTACAAAAAAACAAAAGGAAACATTTTGTAATTTATATTAGGTCAAATTAGATCACTTTCTAAACGAATGTCTTCACAATAGTTACACCTACACTATCAACAATAGGCATATTTATAGAAATAAATCTATAAATGTAAGATGAGGAGGATAATGGAGTATCCATCGATGAAAATTTTAAAATCAACAATACCGGTACCATAATGGTGTAACTTGAAAAAAACAACACTCATGGTATTGGTTTCAGGGTCGGTGCTAGTTTGATTCCTGACAAGCGCTGACAAACCTTGGTGTTGATTTTAAAAATTAGCACCTTAGTGCTGATTTTAAAAAAATGAGACATCAAGACTTTAGTTAGCAATATAAATATAATAAATAATTTATATTTAATCATAATTTCTTTTCATTTTTTTATGTTAGAGTCTCGTCAAATGACCAAATATTAATACAACTTTGAAACTTAATAAAATAATAAATAATTTATAAAAATAATATATTAGGTATTTCGGTATATACTGAAATACCAAAAAATCATAAATTTTATATTAATATTGAAAATTTTGATTTGGTATAATACTGTAACGAACTTTTTAGTATACTAAAAATTTTAATATATGATAAATATCGATATGGTATATACGGTATATTAAAATTTTCGGTATTTCTCACACCCCTACCTTTTCTTTTTCAAATGCTTCACAGCCGGGGTAAAAACCTGGGTGATTACCGTTATTAGAATTGGGTCATAGCTCATCTTGCAACAAAATTTTCTTTAATATAATAATAATATAACGATAAACAATTAAAATTCCACTTAGAGATTGTGAAGTAACATTGGATCTTTCCTTTTGCCAATAATATAATAAAAAAATATCATCTCATCTCATAATACAAATCAAATGGTAAATCATTACTAATAAGAAAATTACATACATGCAACAACTGTTATTAGACTTGCAACATATTTGTACATCTTGACATAATATGGGTGGTCATTGAAGTGACAATATAAAATAATAAAGCTCATGTTGCTTCACACTAATTTTCAAAGAATCAAATACAAACATAAAGAAAAGAAAGTAATCAAAATGGAGACTAACCGTTGCCATTGCACGTCTCTTTTCCCATAGCACCTGTTGGGACTCGAGGATGTTAAATAAAAGACCTCGTGTAGTGTGAACTTGCAATGCAATGTGTGTTTAAATCAAGAAAGTGACCTCAATTGAGATAGACACTAAACAAACGTATTATGTCTTCATCCCATGAGAGTATACCATCACATGATCATCAACCAAAGTGGTATACTAAAATAATTTCAATTGACCCCAATTTTGTTAATTAACCCCAATTTTGTCTCATTTAATTAAAAAAATAGATTAAAACTGTACCTTATCTTTTTTTAATACTTCACCACCGGTGCAAAAATATGGATGATTACTGTTATTGAAATTGGGCCATAGCCCATCTGTAAAACAAATTGTTTAATATAATAATAATAATATAATAATAAACAATATAATAATAAACAATTAAAACTTCACTTATGAAATGTAAAGTAGTAGATCTTTCCTTCAGTAAATAATATATTAAAAAATTAGACGTTAATTAACTTCAATTTTGTTTCATTTAATTAAAAATAAATAAATTATACCTCATATTTTTCAAATGCTTCACCACCAGGGCAAAAACTTAGGTGATTATTATTATTGGAATTGGGCCATAGCCCATATGCAACAAAGATTTTGTTTAATACACTAAATATAACTGTGAAGTATAGTAGATCTTTCTTTCTACAAATAATATATTAAAAAATAAAATATCATCTCATAATGTAAATTAAATGGTAAATTATTCTGCAACAACCATTAGATTTGCAACATATTTATACATCTTGACACAATGTGGCCGACCATTGAAGTGACAACATGATATAATCAAACTCTTGTTGCTTCACAGCTTACACTAAGACTAATTTTTACCAAATGCAAACACAAAGAAATGGAAATGGAGACTAACAGGATAGTATGTGGATTCTGAATTGATTATATTTTTTGGTATCAAAGTAATTTTGGAATACCAAAGGTTTTAGTATGACCGGTATATAATTTATACTATACTGAAGTTTAAGTATACCGAATTTTTAGAACGGTATCGATATAAATTTTTTATTTAATATAATAATGTTATAATGATAATTAATTAAAATTTCACTTACGGGTTGTGAAGTATAGTAGATCTTTCATTTTGTAAATAATATATTA
Organism: Zingiber zerumbet; assembly: GCA_037833815.1. Classification (NCBI taxonomy): domain Eukaryota; kingdom Viridiplantae; phylum Streptophyta; class Magnoliopsida; order Zingiberales; family Zingiberaceae; genus Zingiber; species Zingiber zerumbet. Next base: position 20,235,230 of record JBBMJZ010413100.1, on the reverse strand, counting down.
AAAAAATAAAATATCATCTCATAATGCAAATCAAAGGGCAAACCATTACTAATAAAAAAATTACATAACTACAACGACTATTAGAGTTGCAACATACTTGTATATCTTAACACAATGTGGCAAGCCATTGAAGTGACAACATAATAATCAAACTCTTGTTGCTTCACAGCTTGCACTAGACTAATTTTCAAAGAACCCAATGTAAACATAAAGAAGAGAAAGTAATGGAAATGGAGACTAACGTGGTGTTGTGTGACTTCTGAATTAGTTATGTTTCTTAGTGTCAAAGTGATTTGATATACTAAGATTTTTTATATGACCTATATGCAATTTATAATATACCAAAGTTTTGGTATACCGAAAATCGATATAAATTTTTTGTTTAATATAATAATAATATAACGATAAATAATTAAAAATTCATTTACCGATTATGAAGTACAATAGATCTTTCCTTCTACAAATAATATATTTAAGAAAATAAAATATCATCTCATAATGTAAATCAAATGACAAATCATTACTAATAAGAAAATTATATAACTGCAACAACCATTAGATTTGCAACATACTTGTGCATCTTGGCACAATGTGGTCACCTATTAAAGTGACAACATGAAATAATCAAATCTTGTTGCTTCAAAGCTTGCATTAGACTAATTTTCAAAGAACCAAATGCAAAACAAAGAAGAGAAAGTAATGGAAATGAAGACTAATGGGGTATTATGTGACTTCTAAATTACTTATGTTTCTTGGTGTCAAAGTGATTTCGGTATATCAAAATTTTCGATATGAACGGAATACAATTTATACTATATCAATGTTTTGGTATATTAAATTTTTGGTATAATATCGATATAATTTTTTTTAATATAATAATGATATAACGATAGACAATTAAAATTTAAGTTACAGATTCGAAGTTCTTTCCTTATGCAAATAATATATTTAAGAAAATAAAATATCATCTTATAATATAAATCAAATGGCAAATCATTACTAATAAGAAAATTATATATCTACAACAACCATTAGATTTACAACATACATGTACATCTTGACAAAATGTGGCCAACCATTGGAGTGACAACATGAAATAATCAAACTCTTGTTGCTGCTTGCACTAGACTAATTTTCAAAAAACCAAATGCAAACATAAAGAAGAGAAAGTAATGGAAATAGAGACTAACGGGGTATCAAAATTTTTAGCCAAAATTTTTGGTTCGACTGATATGCAATTTATAATATATTGAAACTTCAGTATAATGAAGTTTTGATATACCGAATTTTCGGTATGGTGTCGGAATAAATTTTTTTATACCAAAATTTTTGATACAGTAGATGGTATCGTATGAAAAATTCAATATACCATATTAAACCAACCCTAATTAAAGGCTTGGTTGAGCTGGATTAAAATTATGATGTACTTGGTCCGTTTCCCCTACACAATTTGGCTCATTGGGTTTTGTCAAATACAAAAGATGGACGAAGCTTTCCAAATTTTTCAGATCCTGATGCAGGCCAAGATCCTTCCAGATTTTTGGAGAATCTCTACATGCAAAACAAGAAGGATCCTACCCTAGAACTTGCATAAAGGATGCATCTTTCGAGATACGATATGGATGCATATCTTCGAGCAACTACAAAATTTCTGTTGGACTGGTGAGAGATGAATTGTGATGCTACAAGTGATTGAACAGATGAAGATGTAGTTGCGATTTTTTTATTATTTTTATTTCTTCATTTAGAACAGATCTCCAACAGCGACAAATTATCTTAAAATTTCTAATCGTTCCTATATCCAAAAAACTTTGTTTCCACTTCTTATATGTAAAGTTTTATTTGCTTCAACTCCATCATGCAAACATCATTATCTAATTGCCTCATAAAAGTCCAAAAATGAGTATAATTCCTCTTAAATTCAGCACTTTAAATTAGAATTTAGTATATATTTTCTAACAATTGAGCACGATTATTTTCCTGCTTAATATAATTTCTCCTAAATTAAGTACTATTTAAAGAGAATCTAGTATATTTTTCACCCAATAATTATATTTATTTTTAGACTTTTTGTACCTAAAAAAATATGAGGAGCAATTAGGTAAAATTTTATGTATTATGTTTGATTAGGAAGTGGAAATAATTTTTTTTTATATGAGGACTACATGCAAAGATAAAACTGTGTCATTTAGAACATGTTGATTAATAACCATTGTTGAAGTAGACATTTGTGGGTTTCTGTAAGCCACATTAACATTTAGTAACATTATTAAGGAGCTGCTTATTAAAAAAATATATATATAATTTTGAGTTTTGTTGCCCATGAGTTTATTCTTTTTGTCGGCGATATGTTTATCAAGAGTAACTAATAATATAAATTCTGAACAATGTTTGAATCATCTCACTCGTATTTATTCATCCTCATAAAGTTAGATAAACAATTTTCATTTATTTCAGATGAGAAAAAGTTATCTGTTTCAATGTGACATGAGATATCTACAATTACAATTAACTGAAACCATCATGAACCCCATGCATCACTGATAGCTCAAATACATGGTAGCGAGCATCACTACCAAGAGACAGAGCAATGCTGGCGACATTTGTTGATTGACTGCTTGATGGAGTAGTTGTCGGAGGAGCAACGGCCGTTGATATTTCCCAGAGGCTGGACACCGGTAGTAGTGCTGGATTTTGAATGTCTGAAACTTGAAGAGCAGGGGCAGGAGCTTCGGCTGGAGGCAATGCCTCAGGTGGAACCAGTGCGATAAGAGCACCGGGCTCTATGGGCTCTATGGGTAGGCCAACTTGGCACTTACATCAAAGCAAGGGCTCCCGACAAAATGGTTCAAAGTTGATCGCGAAAATCTTGTGCATGGTAAAAGTACAATGTTGGTTGATTCAAAGCTGCAGTTGTCGAAAAGTCTGTCACAATCCCATCGAACTCCTCTTCTATACCTTGCAACCAATGTCTCAATGTCAACTATGGGTCAGAGAAGCAATCAAATGCTATTGTCAGATAGTCATTCCTAAGGATTGAAATATGTACAGAGATATTTGTGGTGTGCATCTTATTGACGACATCTGTGAAGCTAGAGATAGGAGGCTGTGTTAGTGACAATGATGATCTGGGAAGGCCAACTACATCGGCAAAGTTTTTTATTTCATAAACTGTTGATTCTAGAGCATCACTGATGGCCTCCGCGATAGTCAACACACAAATGCAGCTAAGATTTTGCTTGAATGCAGAGAGGACTTGAATGTCATCAGACTTGATGAAAACTTGCTTATTTGGCTGTTTGTCAAAACTAACATTCAACAATGCACTAGAAACCACATCTACTATTCCAAGGCCTATCTTTAAAGCAAGATAAGCAAGTGATGTGGATAGGGTTTTGGGGCAGAAGGGTGATTAAGAGGGGAAGGAGGGGCATTATGGTCTCTGCACTGTTTAGGTCTTAAGAGGGGGGAAGAGGTACTGTGGAGAAGGGGCTTCTGGGTGTTCTCTTCTCCGCCGCCAGCCCCCTCACGCGAGGTCCTCGCCGACGGGGACGGCGCCGGCCACCGGCTGCTCCTTTCCCTTTCTTCTTAGCAGGCATCTCTTCTCTTCTCCCTCTCTCGCGACTTTGCTATCCTCCTCCTAGCGATGCCGCCACCGGTCACTGCTACTCTTCTTCCTCCTCGTGACGCCGCCTCCGGCAGTCGTCCCCGAGCCGCTAATGGAGGGTCGGACCTGCTCCTTTTCCTTCTCCTCCTCATGCCACTGCCACTGCACGGACTCACACGGTGATGCCGCATCTTCTTCTTCTCTCTTCTCCCGACGGCCGCGCCACCGCCTTCACTTCCTCTCACTGGCAGCCCCAGCGAGCAACCCATGCGCCGGCAGTCCTCTCTCCCTCTCCATGCCGATAACATTGACGCCACCTCTCCTCTTCTCTTTCCTGCGAGGTATTGCTGTCTCTCGCGTCGTTGTCTTCGTTGACCAGCCTCCGGCCACCCATGACTCACTCCAGCACCGAGGTAGTGTCGTCGCACTGCATGGCACTCACTTTAGCGCCACAGCGCCGCTACTTCCCATTTTCCCTCTCAGCCTCGACTGATTACTGCAAGCAGCCACCAGGTGCCAATGTCGCTACCAGTGTCGCTGCCGATGCCCCTACCATTGGATTCGACCAACCAACACCCTTGTCTGACACCTTTGCCTTTAGATTCAACTCAGTCGTGTTTAGTGCAGTCTATATTTTGATGATTCAACATTCTGCTCGACCCTTGATCTATCCGGTCTTCGGTCGTGGAGTCGTTGTTGATTTCGGCCTTTGTGTCATTGTCTTATTTCGGTCTGCGCACTGATGTCCTATCCTGATCTACATGTCAATATTATGTCCCGACCTGCGTGTCACTAGTACCTCTCGGTATGTGCGTCGATGTTCCTATCCCCGCCTATGTGACGATATCGTATCCC
>JBBMJZ010413100.1:20197236-20214910 GCA_037833815.1 Zingiber zerumbet | reverse complement strand
ACGGCTGGATGCCCGCACTCCTCCACTGCCCTCATGAGTAGCCAACGTCGGTACCCCATTTCTCCTCTTCCTCTACATCTCACAACGAACCATTTGCACCCCCTTGCCGCACCGGCTTTCCACCGCAGAACCGACCGTCCAATGCAACACTTTCGCACTTGTGCGTTCTTGGCCACAAGTTCGTCTCACTGCCTTCTTCCAGCATCGCATGTGTGACGTCGCACATTTGATCCTCACGGTTTGTCGTTGTCGCCGTTGTAAACCACTAACGAAGATAAATAACAGGTGGCTACTAGTCATTAGTACAGTAGTCAAGGTATTACCGCATTGGGAAGGCATGCTTAGGCACGTCGAGTTTTAAACCATATGACTTAATGTGGTAATACCTCATGCCTCAACCACCGTACCGCCCTGAGGGGACGATTAACGGAGGTGTGAGATACTTAGGATTATTGTACTACTGTTCATGCTTCAACTAATTACCAGATTAATTATCAATTAAGTAGATGAATAAGTTATAGTTAATTACTGGATTAATCAAATTAAACGGAATCATATAAGTATTGAATAATTGAAGTAATTATAAAATCTTTGCTAATGAGTTAACCTACAAGTTGGCTAACACGATTAATTACTTAGTTGAGTGATTAAAATGTTTAGATAAATTAATTAAGAAGATAATTGATTTAGATTATTTAGCCAATTTATCTCAGTATATTTAGTTAATGAATTAACAAAGCTTATTTTATTAATTGAGGTGTTAATTTAAATTAATTTAGATCACTTAATTAATCATATGATTAATTTATGAATAATTGAATCATTAATCAATCTTATAGATATTGAATTATTAATTGGTGAATTAATAATCTGGTAAAGTGATTAACTTTTAGACCATGTAGACATTAATTAAATTGGATAATGAAGTGCTATGATAGTTAATTGATTGTTCTAATTAATAAAGTAATAGTCACTGAGGCTATGTATCTTGCTAGGATATTTAAATTGTCACTCAGATATTTATAGTTCTATTTCCAACTATAATATATTTGTAGATTTTTTCCCTCTAAATAGGGCATGCAAGTAAAGGATATTGGGCTTCTGAATTGACCATCGCATATACTTTTCAATTTACTTTAGTGGTTAGTAGAAAAATTAGATAGGACTGTGTCATCGTTAGTAAATAAGGCTAAGATTTATTATTTTTTAATTAATAAAGTAATATAACAATTAATGGTATGATGTAATTATACATTAATTAACTGTATTAATTGCCGGATTAATTAATTTAAAATATTACAATACTGATTTAATTGTTAACTAATTAAATCATAGCTCAATAAATTTATGGATAAATCTTTATTCAATCGAGAAATTGCTATAATACTAATAAGGTACGTAGACAATTCCTAAAGGGGTAAATAGATGGTAATATTATTTATGTTTATTAGGATTATTCTAGTAATTAGATTGTCTTTGTATTATGTACGGATAGGATTCGAATTCTATGCGGACCCTCTTACTTGATTGAAGATAGGACATCTATTATTGAGATGGGTAGTACGTACTTTAACATCTGTAGTTCTCTTTATGTTAATGCATACTTCTGTTATCTATATTTTAAACGCAATAGTTACTTATATGTTAATGCATACTTCTGTTATCTATATTTTAAACTCAATAGTTACTTATATCTGGAGGATCAAAATTTGATAGATAGATTGAGGTAAATAAATTAGAGGAGCGACAGTGAGGTCGTATTTCTGAAGGGAACAATATTAGGTCGCTGATCCAACTAAAGAAACCAAGAAGGTTTCCAAGTTGAGATCAAGACAGTTCTACTATCTAATAATACTTATGCATTATATATTACTGTGTTAACCTTTGTGTTGTAAGGATACTTTGTTTAACTTTGTGTTGCAGGTTTGGCCGGATCGGTCGACCGAACGTAGGGGTCGGTCGACCGAACCAAGATGACTTAGCACAGATTAGTTCAATCAACAATGATCAGAAGCAGAAGGAAACTACACTGAACGGTCGACCGAACCAGAGGATCGGTCGACCGAACGATCAATATTAAAGGACAGTAAATGAGAATCACGGCAAATCTCGACGAACAGGGAAGGTGCATGTTCGGTCGACTGAACAAAGGGATCGGTCGACCGGACCCTTAATGGTCAGTTAATGCCGAAGATCAAATTAGCATCGAATCTATACCAGGAAGGAAGGGAGTTGGTTCGGTCTACCAAACCTAGGGATCGGTCGACCGAAGATCAACAATTCTTATAAAAGAGAGCTCGAGGTTCGAGGCCGGGTAACTCTGTTCTGCTTCGAAAATCATCTCTGTGCAAGCTTCTGCTACTGCTCTACGACTCGCAAACTGCTCCATCGTGCCGACTGAGCTTCATCTGCAATTAAATTGTCGGTATATTTTATTTTAGAAAAGCTTGCATTGTATTTAATTCAAGGTAAGATAGTAGGCTGTTACTATCTTACTCATCTTTTGTACGCACTGCTTTTTTCTGAGGTTTTCAGAAAGAAGAGATTTAATGGATTGTCCATCGGTGCGGTCAAGGATCGCGGGCCTTGGAGTAGGAGTCGACCTAGGCTCCGAACCAAGTAACCGAACTGTTCTCTATTTTTCCGCTACAAGACTTTGTTTTTAAAGTAAAAGAAAAGTTTTTAAAGAGCGATATTCCCTCCCCCCCTCTATCGCACTCATCCGATCCAACAATAACTCCTTAAAATTAGTTTCTAAAGCTTCATTTTACCATACTTTTAAGCTCAAGTATTTCACCGAAGAAAAGATAGATGTAGAAACATGAAGATGAAATAAAGATTTTTCTCCAAAGAACATCATAAAGATGAAATAACTAAAATTTTAAAGCTCTTACGTGAATATTTATCCAAAATTGAGAAGGGTGAAGCCCAACAACATCTTCCACCATGGATATTGGCATACTTGCATCAAATATGCTTGGTCGAGAAAAGACACATTGAATCACTTAAAACATAAAAGAGAAAAGTTTAGATGACTTATTATATTGATACGAAACAAGGAATTAGTCATTATCAGAAATTTTTAAAACACTTCATATGGTAAAAAAAAATCACTATCAATGTCGATGCATCTTGTTTTTAAGATTATAACTATGAAGAATCTTTTCATCATTAAAAAGAATAGGAGAAGCTTCTATCCATGCATACAAGAATGCAACAGCTTAAGAGTAGACGTACAAACAAATAATGGTGCTATTGTACACTCTGTGCATCCAAACTTGGCCTTTCTTTCAATAGATGTGCATTAGATTCATATATAGATATACAAGTAATAAACCATGTGGCAATAACCATAAAAGGAATACTTTCTGATCAGGTAATTTTGTACCACCTCATTTAACATTCAAAGCCCAGTTGAACATGCAAGGTGAGGCTAATTTGACTAGTTGACAATGCCCCCTTTTAAATTTAAAGATGCTATGGGTATTACAAACTCCCAATTCACACTATCGGATCACCAAAAAGGCTTATATACAGTATGTTTGGAGACTTTAGATCCCCTTATGCGAGTGTTACATGGTTGATTCATGTCTGTTGGACTAGGGACTGATGCTCAATAACGAGGCATAGTAGGTTGAGGATGACTGAAAACCATCAAAAAATACCTGATCATTTCACTCATAGCTCAATACATTGCTTGTCTCCAAACAAGAATCCTCACCAGTCAAGGACACCTTATTTGTCATTGATGGATATAACTACTGTGTACTACATGCAAAGAATTTAAATTCACTACAAAACCAATGCAAACAACAGGTAATTGATTAAGGAACCTTTTAATAACCTACATTATTAGTAAAATGGAAAGTTTCTTTCTTTTGAGTATAATCAATGTTATATACCGATATTCATCAATAAACTTCAACATGGGAAAGTATCATTTACTAAATAAAAAAGAAAGTTTATGAGAAGATTCCTAATTAAAATAATCTATGGAATTTGAGGTTCAATAAATTTTGGTTGTCACTCCCAGTTAAATCTTAAACTGACTACAAAAAAAGTTAATACAACTCAGTAGTAAACATATAAAAGCTACACTCACATGAGATATTGTTATATAATTGATCCGAAGTGAAATCAACAGAAAACCATCCTTGAAGCTGTTTTCCATTGACAGGATAAGTTTTGTGCCCTTCCGGGAAGACAGATGAAATAGTTGTTGAATTATCAAGTCTATAATCTGACTGACAGATTCCAGCTCCATATTTTGTTAATTGAAGGTCACAATATAAAATGGCATTTTTCACACTATTTGCCAGTGCAAATTGGTAAGCATACTGGCTAGACTCTGGGAAAACTTCAAAGAAGCCGCCACGTGCTATAACTAAGGGAGCATTTACCTGCGAAATGGATGCGAAAGTAAATAGATACTATGATACATCACATAAATTATACAGTAGCAGCTTGGAAAGTGAATTTTAACAATTTCCATATTAGTTAGATTGTAATTTCAAATACAGAATTACTCCTGAGTAACCTTGTAACAAATATCCAATAGTAACATATGATCCTATTAGCAAATTACAACATGTAAGGTAATACTGAGCGATGTACTAGGTAGAGGAAAACTATGGAAAAAAACTATTATCATCTAATTATGCAGGAAAATGTTGTGCCCCTTGAGGAATTTCTTAGGGATTATTTCTCATATATATGGAACAAAATCCCTACTTTCCAACCATTCAAATTCAAGAATATATTTTTTTATGATTTTGGTCAAGCATAATATCAAGAAGTATAATAGAAAACCAAATTTGAAATGAAAACTTAGGGTTCAACTTGTAAAAGAAATCAACTTAACTCGTACAAAGAGGAAACAACATAAATTTGATGCATTTGATGGAAGAAAGTTCGTTTTTTTTCTCAATTCTTGTACAATACGTCCATTGAGCAGAATAACATGCATTCTCAAAGCATAGTATTGATAACAAACCCTTAATCATACCACTCAAGGTCTGCCATTGTGCGGAAGAATTTGCAGCTGCAGCCCCATGAAGAAGTGTGACAAATAAACACATTTAACAACATTCCACAATCCCAAAGATAAATCCTGCAAACTTCAAAACCAAAATGTTTTTTTATATAAAAAAAGAAAATAAAAAAGAATCCCCTTTCAATAGGGTCCCGATTGATGGTTTCATGGTCCCAGGAAACCTTATAATCACGTCAATCTATGGAGACCGTAAAAAAAAAAATTACAAGGAAAAATAACGGAGGAACTTAAATCTCTCACAATGCTTACCCTTTTAACGGAGAAGCACTCGCCGTTACCTCCATTCCGGCAAACGCTCGCCATCCTCGTTGCCAGAGTGAATGAGACGAAACAATGCTTAGCTTGCCCAGTTTAAAATAAATTGATATTTATTGAAATATATATTAGGAGTATTTTAGAAAAGCTATTAAATTAAGGGTCTTTTGATTATTCTCCTAATTTCTCTCTCATTTACAATAAAATTTAAATTTCAACCATAAAAAATTGATTTAATATAAATTGATCATATACCACATCACGTATATTAATTACTCTAAACTAAATACATTTTTATAGGATTGCATTCATAACTACTTCAACCAGCTAACTAATCCAATCGATGACATCACAAGTAAATATATCGATCCTAACTATAATTTAATGTCCAATCCCCGGACTTGGACCCTCATCCATCCAATCAAGTGAGTTGTTGTTGTTGTTCTCTTTCGTGTGCTCCATTATTGGGTGTCCAATTCCCGGACTTGGTCCCTCATCTGGATGCGAATAGTTGTTCTTCTCTTTCGCGTGCTTGATTATGGGGCTCGACCCTCCTACCTTCGTTGCTTCAAGAGTCATTTGATCGTAGACGAACTCGACCATCTTCCTACCATCTTGGAGCACCCCAATCTCTTTCAAAGCGCGCGCCTCAGTCGGTGGGAGCACGTCATCGAGAGCTATGTTGATCGCTAACATAATTAGGAAGAGTGAGCGCACAACTAAAGCCATGGCAAAATGAGGAGGAGGAAGATCAGAGATAGGCAAATCTTGACGAGTGAAATGGAAGGTGGTGGAGTTGGGTTTATATAGGGGTTTTGGGGTGAGGAGGGGCCTAATTGGTTGAGTTTAACCGTGGGAATTGATTAATGGAGATGGTTAGATATGCTCACGTGGCGGAATGCATGGAGAATTAATGTGGAGGGAAGCATCCAAGGAAGTGCCAAACGAAGGAGACTTGGCGGGCGATACAACTCAAACAGAATTATTCTTCATGCATTTGTGGAAAATTAATTTAATCTATTTATTTGTTGAATTTTAATTAATTTTTAGTGTTCCATGATGCAATTCTCAATGCAAAGGCTGCTTTTGACCAAGTTAGTTGATGGAATATAATGTGGGAAAATTAATCAAAGTTTTATGTTTCTTTTTCCTTTTTTTTTTCTATTATATTTAGTGTGATTGAGCTTCTGTTTTTATAATTGGCTAGCTACCTAGATATTGTGGAAAAAGGTAGTTGAGTTGATGAAGAAAAGCTTAACGAGTTGAGACGGCTGCGTGCGTGTGTCCACTATTTAGTGTATCATTTTAACTTCCTTTTCTACAATAATGTGCATGTATGTGATGCAAGAACATCTCTTCCACTCTCGCCAATGCCTCCAATCAACTCCTCCAGTAGCTCCACACTATCGATATCGCTATCTCCTAACTTTCCCTCCACTTTTGTATCCTCTTCTTCCTCGTTGTACTTCTCCCTCAGGCTCTTCTATGTCAATCTTGATCTTCTTGCTTCTCCTACATCGGATAATTAATAAGCTATTATATATATATATTTTTTACTTCATAATTATGAAATAATTTTCGATCATAACTTGTTATTTATTTTGTTAATTATAACAAATAATTATGGAATAAATGATTTAACCCTGCATCATTTTAAGTTGTTTACGCTTTCTTGCGTGCATGTGTTACTTTGGTGGGTGTCGGACGAACGATGACTTGCCATACACTCAAAAATCTCTTCACTTCTCTTTTTATATATAAACAATAAAAAATTTAGAGGGATTTTATTTTGTCGAGGGAGTCAAAACGGTGATGGTTACTTGTTGGAAATGAAATAGTAGATTTATATGCGAAATTGACGAGTGGACTTATTTGTTTGGAATTGATTAATTGTGGGAAAAAAAATGTGCACGAGTCAGTGGAACATTGATAAGGCTTAATACGTGCCCACGCAGTTGAATTTGAGTCTCATCATATAACAATATTCCATGCCACAACTATACTAAACCATGCACCATCTATGATTTGGCAAAATAGACCTAAAATTGATTTAACTTAGATGAATTTCCTTAATAAAAAGCTAGAATCAAGCAACAAATTAGAATACTTATTAATTATTCAAAAGATCCGAATGAAAATGGATCTGAAATATTAATTAGTACATCCTTCCTCTATCATCGAAAGGGTCATCCCCCTCTAGCTCCTTCAAGTAATCAAAAAATAGTAACAAAGAAAACAAAAAGAATCCCCCGGATGAACTCCCACCGCCTCCTCCCCCGCCGCCTCCGCCACCACCAAACCATGGAGGGAATCCCTGGCCCCCATCGTCAAGCTTCCTAGGTTTCTGGATATCTAATTCAAAGGAGGACAAGAGTTCATTTAAAATATAAATTTTCAAATAAGATTGATAAGATCTACTCAAATTTGGACAAGTAATTGCACTAGAGTTAGGAAAGTTACCTTTTGTGGGAGTGGTTGAGATCGTCGATGATCGACTTCTTGCAGTTTGCTTTTCGGTCTGAGTTGCTGCACAGGTGGCGTTCTGAAGTATATAATTGGATACAATCAATAATACAGAGGAAGAACAAATGCAAGTGAGCTATTAAAAAACTACTGCTAAGAGGCAAATGATGTATGTATATTGGGCGACTTATTGTTATATTGTGCCACAAACCGAATTCACGACACGTAGCCTTGCAGGTGTCGAAATTTTTTTGGCAAATGCAACAGAATGTTCATGACCATCCTGGCTAAGTTGAAGCCTTCTTTTCTCTGTATATGAACAAGACAACAACAATATCAATTCTGGCATCTCATTTGGTTTACTATCAACTTTATTGGGCGAACTAGGCATGTTTGGTCACATACTGAGAAATAAGAACATAATAAAAAAAATGAATCCCAGGATCTGGTTTGGAAAAAGAAGGAAAAAAAAAAGAAACCCAGAAACGTAGAGTTCCTGAGGTAATTGACTTCCATAAGAGTACTGCCCAACTTAGAGTATCCAAAAAACAACAAAGCATGAAGCTTACCCACATTACAGGACAGATACAGAGTTGATACAAGAAGTACGTAGGAGTATAATGGAGATCAAACCTTTACTGATACGATGGAATCTAGAGTTGCTACAAAACCCATTGAAAGAGGTTCACAAAAAAAATCAGTGTTTATATGATAAAATCTGAAGTAAACCCATCAGATCCATTTGATTAAAGTTTTCTGGGCCTTTGTCAGCAAGTGAGAATTCTTGATCAGTAAAAGGCCTAACTAGATCATAAAGTTTGGCTTAGGGAGATGATTTTAACTAGGTAAGTTGTGATAATTGACTATTTTAGCTAATCAAAGCTATTCCAGAATTTTTGTTGAAAACAATTTTTATTTGAAAAAAAAAGCAATTCATTTTCATGTAACAAACAAATTATGAGTCTCAAAACTGGAAATAGAATTTTTTTTTTCCCTTTTTACATCACCAATTTTGTTAAAAACCTGATTTCCCTCCTAACTAAAAAATGAGTGAAATACTAACCTAAAAGGTAGTTCTTGCTTTCATCAAAGGTTCTGGAAGCAACTTATATCTAATAAATCTTCAAATTGAGCAAGCATTGAACGCTGGCACCTCATAATGAAGAAATTATCTAAATAAACTCTCGTGATACCTAATTAAATCAAACAATTATCCCTTAGTCTCAGTCGTCAAAATGCGCTCAATGAATTGAGACGATGTAAAACTGAAAAACTGCAGAGAAAAAAATATATCGGCACATACTCGGTCAAAATCAATATCCGCACATACTTTTTAGCAGTGTCATATTTGTACCTAATAATCTTTCAGACTGAAGAAAAGCTGGCCGTTGTACTGTTGGTGCTGGTGATGTAACAAATGTGTGCGTCACCATTTATAAGAAAGCCTACAAATTTTAAGTTACACACTGATATAAAGAGAATGCAAGCAACGAAATGCTCATTGATATTGAAAAAAATGCTGTCTGAAATAATAAAATACAATCTAATTAACATGGTTTAAAATGTTCCAAACCAAAAATTGATAAAGATAAATTTTAATCCTAATCTGAACACCCTAGAATCTTCAACGGTCTCAACTATGTTCCTTCTTCTATTGAAGACACGCTTAGCATACATCTAGTTCCATCATGCAATAGAGGTGACAGGAAGATGGAAAGCAACAACTGTCTTGGCTTGAAGACACGCTTAGCATACATCTAGTTCCTTCTTCTATTCGTCTACAGTTGGAAAGAAACACCACATCTTGGACAGGAGCCAAGCAGTATAGAAACTTCAATGAGCTATCCCTATGTCTAAGAACTGCAGCAGTATGTCTGAGAACACTCATTTCAATGTGACCTCCAAAATCGAATGCATCGAATATCGCTTTTCATCGGAAGAAGGAATTCCTAATCCTAGGGTCTGATCGTAGTTTCTATAATTCTCACTAAAACAGAACTGAAAATTAAACATATAACCATAAAGGGTTTGCCCCATTCGTCTCTAGCTCGTACATATTGGCTCCCGTAAGAATTTAAAAAAAAAAACACCATCAACATCCGAGATTAAAAAAAAACAAAAGAAAAAACGAAAAGAGAACGCACCAACAAACGAAAAGCAAGAAGAGAGAACGCACCAACAAACGATGCGTGCTTAGAAGAAACGAGGTAAGGGCCTTCCTTACCCTTCACAGGCGTCCTCCTTCCGCCGTAGAAGAGGAGAGACGAGGAGGAAACGAACGGCCGGAGAAGGCATCGACTGAGCTATTTATATAGTCCCCCTTTTTCTTGCAGCACAAGATATCCAACAATCGGACAGAAGTCGAAATTGCGATTTCACCCTTTCTGACATTTTCTATTTCGACCCTCAAACATTTCTCGACCAACATAAATCACCTCCACTTGACGGGCCAGGGTAGGGTTTCAGAATATCCCATTAGTAATTGCCGATTTAAAATGTATTAAATAATTAAATTTCTTTATTAATTATGTCGGTTTGGTGAATTATTACGTCACTATTCGTGTTGTTTTTAATAAACTATAAAATATATTAAAAAATATTTTTCTTGAATATATTATTTTTTAGAGAATAAGTTAACTCACGTTCCATATTTTCTTATTTGGAAAAAAATAAAATTGAATTAAAAGAAAATAAAAAATTATATGGAAACTAGCTTGTTCCCCGTAAATTTCACCTTGTCTGTACATGCCTGCACGTCTTTGGTGGTACCCACTGACTAGGTGTGGTAGGATCGAATTAACCGGAGTGATTGTGTACACTGAGCAAAAAGGCCATTGTTTACCAAGAAGTTAGAAAACCTAGTTCTCGTTGCAGCAAAGCAAATAAAGGAGGAAGATCACTTCTTCCATGAAAATCTGACCTTCGAATGTCAAAAATCCTGCCTGTTTTTTCTTTCCCATTTCAATTTCTCAATGATTTCACTTCCAAACGCGCCAAAAATTTTCACTGATGAAGCTCATCAATCCCCTCGCAGAGCTCTTGCATCCGTTAATGGTGGAGTTACTGGCACGATCGTCGCACTCATCGCTGTCGTCGTCATCCGGCGAGTGCGTCGCCTCCGGCGCCGATTTATCTTCCTCTGCCGTCGAGGTGGCCTCCAAGTTGGCTCCTTTCGTCCTCCGCCTCCGTCTGCGGCGGACGCGGCCGCGTTCCTGCTCCTTCCACTCGATGCCCTCCTCCACGGCGTCGATGATACGGTGGATGAGTTTCCGGTTCGGCGACGCGTCCCACCGTGCCCAGAAGCTCTTGTAGCACCCGAAGCAGCGGCATCCCAGCTCCGGCAGGTGTTCCCGCTGGCGAGGCCACTCCCCACCAGAGGAGAGCAATTCTTCCTATTAGGGATGAATTGTCGATTGTTTAATTCACTGTTAAAATGCATTGCTCAAATATCCCCCCGTAACATTCTTAAAATTTTGTAGTGGGGAAATCAAATTAGCACTATGACTAATTAGGATCTTTAAGATACTGCAAATCCTCAAATTTTTAAAAAAGACACAACTTCATTAACATGCTCATCAATATTCTCACTTGTTCAAACTCAATGCAGATAAAGAATTGTATGCGTAAAAAATCAACAGCAATTTTGAATATCCACTCACATGAATTGGAAAACAAGATGCTGCAGTAGTTGATGCATAGCCATTGCAAAGCTTATAGAATATGGTCGAGAGAGGGTACATGATCTCTTCTATTGCCAAGCCCAAGCATCATCGAAAAATTGCAAAGAGAAGTTGGTGATGGTCTTCATGAAGAACTCCCAAAGTTGGTGATGGTCTTCATGAAAACTGCACCACCACCCAAAGTTCTTGGGTAAAGCAATACACTTGCCAATGTCTAAGGCACCTGCAAAATGTTAATCACCCAAATCAGTTTTTGTTATCATGTTATTATAAATTGTCCAAGTAGGGCAATTTTTTTTTTTTCTATTTCTCCTTAGCTAAATCCACAAACAAATATGTTTTCAGGATTTACTCCATTGTGAACCTCTTTGTCTATCATATCAATGCATGTTCTGAACAAATTTAAGAACATCACTTTCATTTTTGGGGGATTCCTGAGTTTATCAATAAGGCATTAAATTGGTTAGCAAAATGTCCAACAACTAAAAATTTAGATTAAGGGCCTCTCATGATGATGGGTGAGAAAACGCACATCTGGTCTAGCAAGATATTGGAATGGCTGACAGTGAACAGATATTTTCCAGGATTTAGTCATGCTAGATTCATATGGATAAGTTCTATTCCCAGTATTCATGTTTAAGCATTTAACAGCCAGATTGTTTACCAAAAAACATTTGATCATAAGAGGAAGTTAACAGTGAGTGAAGTAATATAATTTGCAAAGACTAACAGTAGCATTGAACAATAATCGAAACGTGAATTAGTTAAAGAAAAACTTACAGAAGTCACAGGTATCTCATAAATGTCAAACCAAGAAGGCATTACAGCACCATCTGCAAAGTAAGAAAACAAAACTGACGAAAATTTATTCTCCTAGTAGGAACACTACAAGTATCAAATGAAAGATCGTTCATTGGATGAATGCATATAAGATCAAACTTCACTTGGCAGGTTCCTACTGACGAAACACAACTAGAACACCTTCCAAAGCATGAGCCCTAGATCGGAAGCATCCTAATTTTTCACACACACACACACACAGATTAAATAAAATCCAATGCACAATTAGTAGTTGGACTCAAATGCTACATTTTGCATCCAAAAGAAGTGTGTGTTTTCTCGTCGAAACAACACGGGAATTCAGTGGTGAACTTATGGCATAATACCGATGTGGATCAAAAGCGGAAACCAATAACAAAGTTACTCCGATTGCCTGGCCCTTTCCCGTTGATCTTTACAAACAAAAGGAAATAAAGGAGCATATAAGGGGTGTGGGAAATAAAGAATCTGACATTCGACCCGAATGGAAGATTCGACATCTGACCCGAATGGAGGAGGGTATGAAGGAACTATCAATACCCGATCCGAATACCCGATTAAGTAATATATATACATATATAAAAGAAAATTTTCCTTTTCTAAAATTAACTTACTATTTTTTTTATATTAGTAGGAGACTATATAGATATTTAATCTATTTTTTTAATTTTATATATATATATATATATATATATATATAGGATATTAATTTTAATATGTTTTTTAGAATGATAATAGTTTGATAGAAAGAAAAAAAATTATACGATGGGTATACGGTATGGGTATGGGTACGGAGGATATAGAATCGAACCCGAACCTGACCCATTGACATCCCTAAAGGGATGGTACAATTGCAAGAGACGGAAGAGCAAGGGGCGGACGGGAAGGATCACCTGGCGAGCTTGAAATCCGGAGCTGAGAAGAAGGTCCGGATGGGCTCGTTGGCCGGTCCGGAGTCGCCCAACCCGTGCAGACAGAGGATGAAGCTACTCCCCACCATTGCATCTGAAGGCAGACGCCAAAAAGAAGGAGGAGGAGGAGGAGGGCCTCGACGCTGGAGGAGGACGGCGAAGAAGAACGGCGACGAGGGCGGCCGAGAGGCGACAAGAACAACGGACGGATCGCATTGACTACTGTCTAGCCCAAGACAGCTAGATCCAATTAATAAGAGGCCCCAATTTAAAAACAAGGCCCAAAAACTACATTAATTTTATTTTTAATTAATTATTAACTTCCAATTATTATTCGATTTGAAAAATATTTTTTTTATTTTTTTTAAATAACTAATTGAATATATTATTTTTCATATTGTTGGTATCTAAATGAGAAGTTTAAGACTAGTATAACCACAGAAATTATACGCTGCGGTTTGTTTGCTGCGGCTGCGTGCGGTGAGGAAGTCGTGGCGATTCAACGTCATCCGCGGCAAACAAACGAGTTAAGTTGTGTAAAGGGTAGAAAAATCGCATCGCAACCCTAGCAGAAGCGCCGCCGCGAGCTCTCCCTCTTCTACCGCCGCGAGCTCTCTCCCTCGCCAGTCGCGAGTCCCCTCCTGCCGGCGCGAGCTCTCCCTTCCAGCCGCGAGGTCTCTCCCTCTACTGCCGCTGCGAGCTCTCCATCGGCCCGGCTGGGGTAAATTGTGTGTTCTGGTTGTATTTTATTGATTTTTTTCTCTTTTGTTCTTGCGATTGTGGATTTGATTGCTTCTCGCGACTGCGGTTTCGATTCTCATATTGATTTATTGTTGAATAAATCTCTTTGATATCTTTACATCTTTTTAAATCTGTTGGTTCTATGCAAGAGTTTTCCCTTTTTTTCTTCCTGTGTATCTCCGAATTTGTCATTGATCCTTGTTGATTTCTTAGCGAATCATTCGCTTCTATCTGTTTTGCAACTACCATCATGAGTCGTTTCTCCGATTTGTTGGATCTGGACAAGTTTTTTCTTTTATTTGATCCTGAATCAACTTTGTGTGACACGTTTCGTTGTAGAGCCTCGTTGATTTATTGCTGTGTGATTGTATAATTCACCTAGATCTACTTTAAAAGGAGTTTATTGAATCTGATATCCTGTTGAGTAATTAGCATCTCTCCCCTGCATTCATGGGTCGGAGGCTAATTGTTATTTCTTGCTAAATTTCTACTTTCTCCTCCTGTCGATTAATGTTACTGCTTTTCGCAGGCAATCAATCTAAGAGCAATTTAAATCTTATTTTAAGATATTTTTGTTTAATTTCTAAGGATTAAATGGATGTATGTGTTGAATTGTGAAACAGGACTATGTTGTTTTCTCTTGCGGCTGTAGAGACGGGGTGCCGGTGCATGCATCTTTACTGTGAAGCATAATTTACAGTACACCATTTGGCCTAATCCGCTTCTCGATCGCAATCGCTAATGTTTTCTTCTTCCCCATTCCTTCTCCACTGATTGCGATCCAAGCATTCACCACTATAGCCAACATCGACTTCGGGAAATTACTCGACAGGATATACGATGTAGCTTCATTCCACCTCGTCGTGCCTCAATCTGGCGTCGAAGACTTGGAAGAGACGAGGAGCTATTGAGGGCTAAACTTGAAGACGTTGACCAGTGTGTGCAACGAGCAAAATGTCATTGAAGAAACTCGATCGTGAAAGCATTGGGTCGAGGCGTTTGTATTTGAGGAGGTTGTCACCATCCAATGGGACTACAGGGTGATGGGGTGCTTCAGGCTTGTCGTGGAATTGTATCTATCAATCGGAGGGTTGACAGGAAGCTGAAGGAGATGCAGGTGTTGATTAATCAAATGGATGTTTCTAGGATTGCCATAGCGCCTCCGCCGCCTCCTCCTCCTCCTGTTGTGAAGCTTCTTCCCATTTCAAATAATGTCGTCAGGATGCCATCAAATCTGATCCATATTGTAAACCTGATTAAAGATGAAATGTCAGGGTTATAGGCATCTACAGCATGGGGATAGGTAAGACGACGCTTTTGAAGCTAATCAACAACCATAGATGGATCTCCGAGCTCAAGTTTCATCATGCTGATTATGGCCTCCAGAGGATGCAAATTGCTAAAGCTTTAGATGGATTTGGCTCACAAGGTAAGATTGAATTTTGAAGATGATAGAGTGAAGAAGGTTGTGCTTTTAATCTCTTCAACTTCCTTAAGGAAAATAATTGTTTGATGTTTCTGAATGATATTTGAGATTTCTTTGAATCTTTAGAATTTCACGGCAAGAGGAGGCGGCGGCGGCGGCGGAGGAGAAAGAGGCGGCGGCGTGACAATCCTAGAAACAGCCACTTGATTAATCAACACCTGCACCTGCTTCTTCCTTTGACCCTCCGATTGATGGAATGCAATTTCACGACAAGCCTCTAAGGCTCCACATTGCCTTGAAGTCAGTTGGATGGCGGCGACCTCAGATATAAACTTGTCGGCCCAGTGCTTCCACAGTAGAGTTTCTTCAGTGACTATTTGCCCGTTGCACACAACCTCATTGATGATTTGATCGACGTCTTCTAGTTTAGCCTCAATAGCTCCGCGTCTCTCTGCAAGTCTTCGACGCCAAATCAGGCCTGGCGAGGTGGAACGAAGCTACGTGGTATATCCCGTCGAGGAATTTTCCAAAGTCGATGGTGGCCATGGCGATCGAGGTGAAACAACAAATGCTTAGATGGAGAAGGAATTGGGAAGAGGGAGATATCAGCTAGAAGAGGATTATAGGCCAAATGATGTACTGGCAATTATGCTACATATACTTCATATTAAATGTAGCAGTGTCCCATCCCTACCGCCCCAAGAGAAAACAATATAGTCCCTGTTTCACAATTCAACGCATACATCCATTTAATCCTTAGAAATTAAACAACAAATCAATTGCATAGGAGAATATACAGTTTAAAAACTCTCACATTGAGTAGATTCAACCAAGAGCATTCTTGAAACTACAGTGTAGATTTCATGCATATTTTATTGTTGGTAGTTGTCAATGATAGTCACTTTGTCTCCGTTTTGCCCAGGTCGCATAACCAAGCAATAAGCTCTCATTCTTTGATTGGGGAACATGTAGTTCATCTGTGACATCCCATTGTCGAAGTGGTACACCATGTCTGGCAATTATAACGTGGTCATCAAAATTTCACATTAAAAAAACATATAAAATTAAAGTCACGAGGATTTAAGTCTAAAATAGATAATATAATATCACTATAGAGATATGTGCATATTCTTTAGACATAATAAATAGTATCAGAGCCATAGATCAAACTAAATGCCATGTGGACACTTGGATGCTCGCAGGAAGGTCCGAAGAAAGTCAAGATGACCGGATGCTCACAGGAAGATCCGGAGCAGGTCAAGGATGACAGGATACTTACAGGGACACCCAAAACAAGTCAGGATGTGATCGGATACTTGCGGAGAATCTTGGAGCACATCAAGTTGACCGGATGCTCGCGGGGAGGTCCGGAATAATTCGAGGTGACTAGATGTCTGTGGGGAGGCTCGAAGCAGGTTAAAATGACCGGATGCTCATGAAGAAGACCTTAAAGTCAAAGGATATATATGCACATATCTCCACAATGACATAATATTGTTCACTTTGGGTCTAAGCCCTCATAACTTTGCTCTTAGGCTCTATCCAAAAGGCCTCATACTAATAAAAATATCTTATATCCTTTTAAACTATGATCTTTTTCATATCTTTCTAAAGTGAAATTTTGAATGTATTCCCAACAATCCTCTCCTCAAATAAAGAACCACAATTACTCTTATGGTCCGGGCATCTTTGCGAGCATCCAATCACTCTTAACCTGCTACGGGTCTCTCCGCGAGTATCTGGTGACTCTGACCTCCTCCGATCTTCCCCTCAATTTTGTTCAAGGTCATCCTACATGACATCTAGTTTGGATCATGATTCTAATATCATTTATTATCCAAAGGATATTCACATATTTTCATAATAACATGATATTTTTCATTTTGGGTCTAAACCCTCATGACTTTGTTCTTGTGCTCTACCTAAAAGGTCTCATGCCAATGGAGATATCTTACATCCTTTTAAACACATGATCTTTTTCATATCTTTCTAATATGAGACTTTGATTATATTCTCAACAACGACAAACTAAAGCAGAGGTCAAGGGCCAACATCCCTGAACAGATCTTTTATCGGAAGTTGGCATATCTTTCACTGGAAGTCCCACCAGAGACCGTAGTGTTGGAACAATTTCCCTTGGTCAAGTTTGACCAGCTTGACTAAACTTGAATTGGGTCAAGCTTAAGTCGTGATATTTGAGTTTTGATGTTTGACAATATATGGAGATTGCGAGGGCAATCGTCCGATTATGGAGATGGTCAAAGGGTTGACTAGGTTGATAAGGAGACAAGTCAAGTAGGTCAGGGATGACAGGAGACTTGACTGG
>JBBMJZ010413100.1:20125523-20144093 GCA_037833815.1 Zingiber zerumbet | reverse complement strand
TCCCGGCTCGGTTTTGCTGCAGGTTCATCGGAGCACACGAGGAGTCAGCAGGGAGCGCCACATCCCCAGCGTCCATTGACCCCTGACTCGGACAGGATCAATACACATAGTTCATACATCAATATTGCATCACAAATATTCCCTATATCTTAAGAATCAGAGAATCTACTCCATTGCAAGGGAATACAACTAAAGTGTGAAGAAAATAGTAAACTACAACTCAATATATGGAAATAAAGAGAAGAAAGTGTTTATCCTTGAAGCCCGACATCTTTGGAGGTGTTCCCTTGCTCTAGAGATGGATGGATTATAAAGAAGATGAGCTCTAGGGTTTCCCCTAAGGGAAAAACCCTTCTCCAAGGAGAGGTACAAAGTCTCAACCCCAAGATGAGTCAAAGAATGAGTTTCTTGGCCCTTTTATACCTTCTCCAACTCCATGGCACAAGCCATGGAGCATGGGTGGCAATTCAGGTCAAATTCAGGTTAGCAGATTCGGGTTGGCGGGTTGACGAGTTGGAATATCAAAACCCGAACTCGACCTAATTAATATTCGGGTCAAATTGTTCGACCCAAACTCGATCCATTTATTTATATTTGACCCGAACCTGACCTAAAATGACTCGAACCTGACCTAAAATGACCCTAACCTGAACCTAACCCAACCGAAAATGACTCATTTATAAAAACATGTTCATCTTAATCCGAACTCAACTTGAACCCGATCTGAAAAGACTCATTTTATTAAAATATTCTTATTTTAACATGAACTCAACCAGAATCTAATCCAAACCTAACCTAAAAATATTTATAAATGGGTTTACAGATTGTAATCAGGTCATTTTAGGTTGATCCGAACCCAATCCATTTATTAATCATGGCAATCAAGTCGACTCGAATCCGATCCAAACCCAATAAGGCATGCATGACCATAAC
The DNA here is from genome assembly GCA_037833815.1 of Zingiber zerumbet. Lineage (NCBI taxonomy): Eukaryota > Viridiplantae > Streptophyta > Magnoliopsida > Zingiberales > Zingiberaceae > Zingiber > Zingiber zerumbet. The sequence goes on along the minus strand of JBBMJZ010413100.1, from coordinate 20,143,160 downwards.
TTAATTTTTTTTCATGTTTGATTCGGGTCGTGTCTTCTTGTCGTGTCCAAAATTGTCTCCCCTATATGGAGAGGCACAGCTGTGTAAAAAGGCATGACCACTCTCTGATTTCGCTCTAGAAATATGGCATGGTCGTGCCAAATGGCATGACCCGAACATAATTCGGCTTTGGAAAAGGGGCACACCCATGTGATTTCACACGGCCGCCCCTCAATTGGCCTCTGGTGGAAAGCACGGTTGGCCTCGAGAAGAGACACGATCATGCCCTTGGGGCATGACTATGCCATGGCTACTCTTTGGTGGGGGATACAGTCGTGTCAGGGGACACAACCAGCCTCTATTTTGCTTTGGGAAAGGGCACACAGTCGTACCTTTTGGCACGACCCATGTTGATGATCTTCACAAGTTACTTCAATGTGTGTATTTGCTCCATTTTTACTCTAATTTATGTCCTATCAATCAAAACATACAAAGAGCATATCTCTGAACAAAATAAGATGAAAGTATGGCATAATAATGAAATAGAATGCAATAAAAATATATTATATTCATGAAATATAAGTATATGCGTGTCAAATAATGCATAATTATATATATACTTATGAACATAACGGAAATACACACAACCAAATATAAAAGCTAAGCCTAGAGACAGGAAGAAAACAAACCATAATATATTTGTTTACGTGGTTCAAAGATGATGCTCCTAGTCCACGACTCTCCGTAAAGTGGATGATCCCTCAATCCGTCGGTGGATTAGTCCCCAGAACTCTGGTTAGCTCAATCCTTTTTATCAATGGAGAAACATCAACACAAACTCGATCAAGAGCTCTTGGATTGCTCTGAGCTTTGGAGACTCTATTAGGGGTTAACCAACTCTAATTTTGTCACCAAAGCCAGCAAATCCGAGTTCCATTATATAGAGCTCAGGAGGAAACATCCAAGTTGTGTTTCCACCGCCTGTTGACTACCATACTCACCAGTCGACTGATCTTTGTGGAATTCGATCGTTACAACCTAATGTCTCGATTTCAGTTGCCTGCTCACCAAGGATCAATCAACTGGTCTTCATGGGTTGTGAAAACAAAAATATTCTGTTCGATCCTAGTCAATTGGTGACTTTACTAGTTGACTGGTGACTTTACCCGTTGACTGGCAAAATCCTAACTTAGAGTTTTACCCCTAAACACAATCACTCATGCACTCATCATCACCCGCACAACCTTAACCTTACCTTTTAGCCTCCTCCATCAGCCTTGTGTCCCTCAAATGCTTCCCCATTCTTCAACCTTGCCTTCAAGAGCTTCCTTTGGCCTTGTCCTTATTGTCGAGTCTTCCTTTGCCAAGTCATACTTGGACATACATGGCCAAGCCTCAAGTATGGACTTACACTGCCAAGACTCTCATGCTTGGACTTCACCTTTGCTAAGATCACACTTGGACTTCCCTTTGCACCTGTCACCTACACACTCAATAACACATATCAAATATAAATGTAAACCCTAACTTAAACTCTTTGCCCAAACATTAAAACATAAGGGTACACTGATTGCTCCAACAATCTTCCTCTTTTTGATGTTTGACAACCGTTTAAGTTAGGGAAACAATATAGCAACAATGCATATACAAATAAATATGCAATCTACTCATGCACATACAATAAAACCTTATCCTTGGCTCCCCCTTCACCTAACCTCCCCCTTGAGCTAGGATTCCTTGCAAAGATATTTAGGTTTCCCACTTAAACCAAACTTCTCCCCCTTTATCATTCATAAAAAAGAACTCCAACAATATCTCAATTATTGGACTCTTATACCTCTGATGACCATAATCATCATGTATTAATCTCCCATATAATTGCATACATATATATCATCCTTTTGGTTATTTCCTATTGCTAAAAAAAGTTTCAGATTGTCTCAGTAAACTATCATAGTCTCCAGTCGACTATCCTTATCGAACTAACCTCATAGAGTCATTCTATTTTTTATGAATAGTATTACTAGTTGACTGGTTTCTGATAGCAGTTGACTGACACTAAAATTTCAAGCTAAACTCATTTCTGAATCCAATTTTAGAAATGCACCAAAAATATCTAGACTTCTAAAAATTCTCAAATTTTGTAGGAAAGACTGTTTTGTTATTTCTGCTTAGGAAAAATAAAATTAAAAATTAATTCATCATGGATCCCAAGATAGATATAAAATCTAAAATTATTTAAATTGTTCAATTGAACATTGACCTAAAGTTCTAGTTTTGGCTTCCTCTTGATATATCTGCCTATACTAAATCATAATGTATCCCTAGCATTAGTTTATATGACATACATCTAAAATTAATTTTCATGCAATATGAATCTCATTTCATATTTTCATGCATGAATCTCATCCTAATTGTGCCAACCAACTAGGTTAGAGACTCAAGTTCATCTCTAAACTCTTTAGCACATCTTATGATTCATCTAGAATCTCGAGCAAGGTCCACTTAAGATCCATTGACTATGGGGTCCGAAATTAACTCTTTGAGCTCCCTTAGAGCTCTTAACCTTAGCCACCTTCATAGGTAACTCATCTATTATGGCTAGACCATTACGATGCACCTCGGGTGATAATTGACCTAACCACTTTACTCTCTTAACCTTAGACACATTATCTTTAGTTAATTTCTTCTTATCCTTAACCTTGGAGAATTTATTATTGGTTGACTTATCCTTGGATGTCTTCTCCTTACCATAGTTATATGTAATCATTGCATATATATTTTCTTTAACCTTGGAAATTTTTTTCCTTACCATTGGCACGTGCAATCATTGCATGTGTCCTTTCTTTAGCCTTAGGGGATGATGATCGGTATCGTAAATCTAATCTATGACTTTTGGATTTTTGACTACCTAAAATCTTATCAAGTATTTTAGATCCAACAATGAATCTATCTAGGACTTTTTCTACCTTATCAAGCTTTTCCCTCAAGACTTGATTTTTTAATTCTAGGTTTCTAGCCCTAGAATCAACTTGTCCACCATGGATAATTCTAGACCTACCCACCTTCCTAGGCATGTGTCTCTCCTTCTTGGGATTAACACCTAGGTTTTCCTTAGGTTCTAGGTTTAGCATTTGTATTTAATTTCCTAGGTTATCAACCATATTAACTTTATTCTTATCATGATATCTAAATCTAAAATTATGCATGGGTAAATAAATAACATTGTTATTTCTAGCATTCATATCCCTAGAACTTGAATTAACATTCGAATTAAAATTCAAGTTGGGGTTTACCTTTCTACTTACCATTGGAGCTCTCCCTTGACATGAGCATCCACATGACTTCTTCCACTTCCTCCATTGCTTCATCCGCTCTATCTTCTTAAGTGCTCCCTTCCTTGGGCATTTTGTGTGAATGTCCCCTCTCACCACACGTAAAGCACACTATGTGTATCTTCTCCTTCTTCTTTCTATAACTCAAATTAGATTCTAGAATTGAATTGAGTTTGGAAGTTAACCCCTTTTTTCTTTTTGAGCGAAGAACACTTACTCTTATAGTGTTCCATTTTAACACTCAAAATACTTGATGTAGTTCTTCTTGCTCTTCTCGATAGAGGCAATTGAGAGTTGCGCTTCCAAGACTTCTTCTTCACTTGTCTTGGACTCTTCTTCCTCCCTTGAAGATGTGGATGATTCCACTTTTTTCCTTGAAGATGTGGATGATTCCACTTCTTCATCCTCTTCGGATGTTGAGCATGTTTCAACATTCGATTGGTTCTTCTCCTCCTCTTGGACCAATGAGTCCTTCTCCTTGAGCTCCTCCACCTGTTAAATTTGTGTAGGATTTTCATAAAGAGCAATCACTTTGCTCCATATCTCATGAGCACACTTGTACTCGCCTATACAAGATAACACATTAGGAGGCAATAAATTTATCAAAATTTGTGCTACCTCCATGTTTACCTCCGATTATTCCCTTTGCTCCTTGGTCAAATACCATGGTTGGAAACTGTTTCCCTTCTTGTCCGTTGGAGCTTCAAAAGGTTCCTCCAAAGCTATCCAATGGTTCAAATTTATTTGGAACCATATCTCCAAGCGCATTCTCTAATACTCGAAGTCTTTCATGCTCAGATGGAGGTAGAATTCGGATGTCCCATCCTAATGCTCCTTTCGATTCCATTGCAATACCACTTGTTGGTATCAAATGATTTCTAAAAATCATCGCCTTCTTGCTCTAGTACTTGCTCCTTTTAACGGTTGACCCTTCAAGAGTGCTCCTTACTCTGATACCCATTGGTAGGATCTTAATCACCAGCTAGAGGGGGTGAATAAACGGTCACCCACTTCGTTCATTTTTCTATACTTGTTAGCACAATGGAAATACACACAACCAAATATGAAAGTTAACCCTAGAGATAAGAAAAAAGAAAACAAACCCTAACATGTTTGCTTACGTGGTTCAGAGATGATGCCCCTACTCCACTTATGCCCATAAGGTGGACAATCCATCAGTGGATTAGTTCACAGAACTCTAGCTAGCTCAATCCTCCTTATCCGTGAAGAAACCTCACCACAAACTCGATCAAGAACTCTTGAATTACTTTGAGCTTTGGAGACTCTATTAGGGATTAACCACCTCTAATTTTATCACCAAAGCTAGTCAATTCGAGTTCCATTATATAGAGCTTGGGAGAAAACACTCAAGCTATGTTTCCACCACCAATCGACTACCATACTTACCAATTGACTTACCTCTATAAAATTTGACCCTTACAACCTAACTACTTAATTTCAATTGACTGCTCACCATGGATCAGTCAACTGTTTTCATGGGCTGAGCGAACAGAAGCATTCTGTTCAATTCCAATCGATTGTCCAATCAACTGAACCAGTTGACTGGTGACTTTACTAGTTGACTGGTGGCGTTACTAATTGATTGGTGACTTTACCCATTGATTGGTAAAACCCTAACTTAGGATTTTACTCCTGAGTACAATTACTCATGCACTCGTCCTCGCCCACACAACCTTGACCTTACCTTCTAGCCTTCTCCATCAGCCTTGCATCTCTCAGATGATTTCCCATCCTTCACGTCTTGCCTTCAAAAGCATCCTTCAACCTTATCCTTATTGTTTGATCTTCGTTTTCCAAGTCACACTTGGACTTACACGGCCAAGCATCATGCTTGGACTTACACTACCAAGACTCTCAAACTTGGACTTTATCTTTGTCAAGATCACACTTAGACTTTCCTTTGCACATATCACCTGCACACTCAATAGTGCATATCAAATACAGGTGCAAACCTTAACTCCAACAGATTTATCAAATTTAGACTATTGATAGTATTTATACATGCTTATGCTCAATATTTATCCATATTGATATTATATCATTGATGACTTGTATATCTATTGATAACTTGGGATGACATCCTATTTGCATAGTTTGATAATCTGATAGATAATTTGCATAGTTTGATAACTTGGGATGACTTATATACTATGATTTTCCATATATAGTCATGCAGCCAGCATATAGAGCACATGGTAATCAGATTGTTTTGGGAGTTGTTGATGACTAGTAAGTAATTATCTATTTAGTAATTATTCTAATAATTTATCTTCTTTTTATTTATCATACATATCTCATACATGTTTTTTTTTCATGCAGCTTTGTCCCAAATAATCACCAGGTAGCATCCTACATATTAAAGAAGTTTAGAGAACGACTGTCCCCCGCTAGTACTATATGGTGGTTCATAGACCAGGACATGAAGAATTTTATTATGGTGAATTTTTTATAAGTATTTTGAATAGAAAATATATTTGTAGTTAACATGATACTAATTTTTAAAATATATTGTTGTAGAAGAGATATGTTTGGGAGGAGGGTTAGGAGAAAATGTTCAAAAAAAATTTAGAATGTCTACTGCTCTAAACTACACAATGACATATTGTAAAAGTGGAGGTAGAGGAGCACCAAGTCATCCGAGGTACCTGATGTAGTTTGGTAGTCTTTGCGAGCCATTTGGGCTGCCCAACATTGCCATGACAATTCAATGATGGCTCGAAGCAATCACAATTCAAAGCCTACTAGCCGAGCACCGGATCCACAAAATATATTGCTAGATCCTGTTTGATTGTGGAGCATGCTTTTGACTTGGTAAGTTTAAAATTAATGTATATAAATATTTCTTACATATGTTTTTCTATTAGTTTTATTGTATTTGTATTTTTTGTATACAGACTGCTGAATTACAGAGACCTCCCGCTTATTGGGAAATATTTAACAAAACTCATAAGAAAAAAGATGGGTCATTTAGCGATCGACATTCCTCATCAATTAACGTAAGAATATTAAATTTGATGAATATATTGTAGACTTTATGTGGAGGTTAATAAAATTATTATTTTGACATAAGAAGCAATGTCCACTAGAGTTGCTGAGGCGTCTCAGTATGGGGTAGAGGAAGATGTGTCACAACCTCTTTCCACTGATAGGGTTAATGATATTTATTATGATGTCGTCGATGAAAGGAAGAAGACCTCCCTCTATGGGCTTAGCTCTCAAGCTAAAGTTATCTATTACCGGATGATTACTCCAGGGATTTGGGGTCATCCTAGTTCCTCCTCCTCATCTAGTGAAGTACGAGAATTGCTAGAGAAAAATGAGGACTTGCAGACTCGACTATCGTCATTGGAGGAGACGATGATTAGGAGGGACATAGAGATACGGGAGATGCGGCAACGACAAGATGAGACTGATGATATAGTTCGTCATATGCAAGCAATTGCAACGACGTTTTCTTTAGATTCACATATGTACCACCTATATCATTTGGAGTCCTAGAAGACCTAGGATCCCGACCATTCCCCTGCAGAGTAGATTATTTTAAGGTATGTTATCATTTATCTTAACTTTTAATTTCAGTCGAAAATAATGCTTTTTTATAATTATATGCATCTTTGATTGTATTATACATTTTCATGATCATTTCCATATTTTATATATTTTTATCCCAGGGACACAGGTATGTATTTTTAAAGAATATCGCTAGCTTTTGTTTATCTGTTTAGAATAAGTAATTATATCTTTTGTAGTTTAACATCTCATTTCCATTCACAACTTATAATCTCAATCAAATTTCATACAAGACCTAGAGATGATTTTGTTCATGATTTTGATTAGGATGTATTATATTTGATAATTTTATCTTGTTCCTTATTTTGATTAGGATGACATAAACTTTATCTTGTATTGGATGATCTACTATAGATTTTTGTTTATCAGATTTGGACCTGTGTTTGGATTTAATATTATGTATCTTTTGTGCATTTTAGTTCATATAGATTGTTGGATGTAATTTGTGATGTGTAGTGAGTTTGTTATGAGTTTTGTTGTGATGTATTATAAGTTTATTGTGAAAACCATCATTTATGATGATTGTAGTAGATTAAATTTAAATGTAAATAGGAAAAATGGAAAAAATAGAAGGGGCATGCCTGCTGTGTTGTAACATAAATTAGCAACGAATATTTAAATAATTCGTCGCTGTTTGCGATTGATTATTTAAATATTCGTCACAACTAGCGATGGATTATTTAAATATCCGTCGCTAGTTGCGACGGAAAGTTATTTTTCCGTCGGTAAGTGTAGACAATGGACACTTTCCATGTTGAACGTCGATATTCTCCAGACATAGCGATTAGCGACGAAAAATTAAACTATCTGTCGCTAATATCTCAACGAAAATTTTATTTCATTCGGCCATCATCGATGGATATTTAATATCCGTCGTTAAATATAGCGATAGATATTAAATATCCGTCACTAGAATTAGTGACAAGTATTATATATCCGTCGCTAAATTGTCAGCGATTGATACCTAAACGGCGGTACGTAATCCGTCTCAATTCATTTTTAGTGACAGAATAACGAGGAATATTTCCGTCGCTATTTGGTACAATTTTTGTAGTGGTGCCATGCTTGATTGGGTATGTACAAACATAATTCAAATGGTTTGCTTCTGTTCTTGGCATTTACATGACTTTGGTTTCCAAAATGGTATATATCAGGCTAGAAATGTTTTGGAAATCTTCGTTCAATGATAGCAAAACAAGAATGGTTTCTTTTGAGCAAGTCATAATAAGCCTTGTTCTTTAGCTGATTCCACAAATCACATTGATACAACTAAGTTCTGAACTCCTAACATCGATTTGACTTGCTTTAGTCTTGCCTACTATACCTCAAAGGAATCACATTGGTAAAGCTATTTTCTGTGACAGGTAAAGAAGATGCATGAAGAAAAGGCTCCATTGCCACAATGAAGAAAAGATGCTCCATGCGCTTGTGGATGAAGACTTGAGGAACTACGATAGGATCAAGCTCGAGATGGTCAGAAGTTGCTCGCAGCTTGATGGTGATGGCCTTGTAGAGAGACGATTGGAAGCCTCACAGGGAGAAGAGGTGCGTATATAAGCTTAAGGTGTCTGAGTGCTCGTTGGAATGCTTCTCTGACCTCATCGATGACTTGCTTGTCAAAGCCATGGAGTTCTTGGGGCCAAGGTGATCGGTGACCGTTACAAAGATCAAAGATCTTAATTGGTTCTTGGGACGTGAAAGAGTTTGTATAGAATATATAGCAGAGAATTAGTTTGTGATGGGTGAATTTGTTCGTGATTGCGTGTTGAAAGTTGAACTCATATAATAACAAGTCGTTTCTTGTGTGAATTACGAGTGTTGGGCAAAAATTTAAAGGCATCCTTAATGGTTTTATTATTTTGTTTAAAAAGTTAAAATCTAAATTTTTTATTTTAAAAATATTTTTATTTTAACACTGTTACAACAGTTCGGAGATCATTATTATTAATAATAAACAAGACTTTCGTATAAAAAAGAAATAAATCATCGTAACATTATTAAATTAGTAGCTTCTATAATATTATAGTAAATAACAATTTTACTATGATTTTAACGATATTAAACTGATTTAATCATATTTAAATAATTTTGATTAAAGTAATAAAATATTAATATAAAAATATTTTATGTATAATGTATATTTATTCATCAAATTGAATTGATTTATTTTTTATGTTGCAATTTTGATGGCTGAAATAAAAGTATTTTAGATTAAAAAAATATATAAGAAATATGTTTAGGTGTTTTCTGATTTTTTTTAAAATATTCTTTTAATAATTCTGTTAATTAGAAATACTTTTTAATTTGTTTAAAAAAATATTAACTATCTGAGATTTAAAAATTATTTTAAACAAAATCAAACACCACCGACACAGTTCTGCTCAGCATGGCTCCTCCATGCTCACACAGCTGTCTGTTGACTTCAACTCCACTTCCCCATCCTCTTTTTCTAATTCGCTTCTCCATTGCTGAAGTTTCAGTAATCTTCCTCTTCCCAATTCGTTCTCCACTGATTGCGATCCAAGCATTCGCTGTTTCGCCTCGATCGCCATGGCCAACATCGAGTTAGGGCAATTCGTCAAAATGATATGCGATGCAGCTTCGATCTACCTCGTCAGTCCTCGATCTCGCATCGAAGACTTGCGCAGAGACGCGGACCTATTGAAGGCCAAACTGGTTGACTTCAACCGGGCCATCTATGAGGTTGAGCGCAACGGGCAAACCATCACCGAAGAAACTCGACTGTGGAAGCTCCGGGCCGAGACGTTTCTATCTACGGAGGTCGTCAACGCCATCCAACAGGACTACAGGGCGATGCGGTGCCTCGGAGGCTGGTCGTGGAATTGCGTCTCCATCAACCGGAGAGTCACCAAGAAGCTGGAGGATGTGAAGGAGTTGATTATCCGAGTGGATGTTTCTAAGGTTGCCAAGGCGCCGCCGCCGCCACTGCCGCCTGCCGTGGAGCTTCCCATTTCCAATAACGTCGTCGGGATGCAATCGGATGTGATCCAGATTGTCAATCAGATTAGGGATGAAAATGCCAATGTTATAGGCATCTACGGTATGGGGGGGATAGGAAAGACGACGCTTTTGATGCTCATCAACAACCATAAAGAGATCTCCCACCTCAAGTTTGAGCATGTCGTCTGGATTGTGGCATCCAAAGGATGCAAATTACAAAAACTTCAGATGGACCTGGCTAAGAAGGTAGGACTGAATCTTGAAGATGATGAGAGTGAAAACAATCGTGCTTTTAAGCTCTGCAACTTTTTCAAGGAAAAAAGTTGCTTGTTGTTTCTTGATGATATTTGGCAATCCTATGAACTTCTCAAATTGGGTATGGAACCTTCCGAGCATAGCATGGACCAAAAGCGCAAGGTGGTAGTTTTCACAACGCGCAGTGAGCAAGTATGCACTGAAATGAGGGCTAACATAAAGAAAAAAGTAAAAGGCTTGTCATCTAATCAAGCATGGAAACTCTTTTTAAAGTGTGCAGGTGAAGATATAATAAACTCAGAGCCAAGAATTAATCAACTAGCACAAGAAATTGCTCAAGAGTGTGCTGGTGTGCCCCTTGCTCTCATCACTGTCGGCAGAGCCATGTCTGCAAAGAGATTGTTGGAAGCTTGGAATGATGCCCTCATGCAGCTGAGGCAATCACAGATGCCAAAAGTCACTGGTATGAAAGAACTAGATCCTATGTTTGCTGCCTTTAAACTTAGCTATGATAGCCTGGAGAATGACAACATGAGAGCCCGTCTGTTGTGCTGCTCTTTGTGGCCTGAAGATTTCGAAATTGAAAAAGTTGAACTAATACAGTGTTGGATAGGCCTTGGCTTGATTGATGAGTTTGACTCGATCAATAAAGCGTTCGACCGAGGGCACTCCTATATCGAGACTCTCACATTTGCATGCTTGTTAGAGTTTGCTAATAGGGAACAACACACTGCAGGGATCAAGATGCATGATGTGATTCGAGACATGGCTTTATGGATGGCCTCGGATTGTGGATCTAATCAACACAGGTGGATTGTTAAAGCACGGGCTGGATTGAGACAATTGGAACTAGAGAATGAGGAATGTCAAGTGGTAGAGCGAGCATCATTCATGCATAATCATTTAAGTTTCTTGCCAAGTGAGACTTCCACTTTTCGCAAACTGTCCATGCTCATGCTCCAACAGAACCGTAAGCTAGACTTAATTCCTGGGTCATTTTTCCAGGCTTTGCCTGTTTTGAAATTCTTGGATCTCTCGGGTACAAAAATCATAGAGCTTCCAAGGGAAATCAACATGTTATCTGAGCTCCAACATCTAAACTTGAACTACACCCAAGTCAAAGTGTTGCCAGCAGAGGTACGTAGCCTTGTCAAACTCAAGTACTTGCTTCTAATAGGAACTAAGCGACTTGCCGAAATACCCAAGGGAACAATATCCAACTTACCTTTACTCAAATTGTTGGATTTATACGAGAGCAAGTACACTAACTTGGATGAGCTAAAGGGATTTAAACGACGCCGGAGATACATTGGAATTACCTTGCACACAATGATAGCCCTTGAACGGTTGGCCTCTCTACCACAATTGTCTACATGGAAACTCCAACTAGAAAACATGAGAGACTTGGCTCGTCCAAGCCAATTATTTGAGACCATGATGAGTAGCCACAACACAAGGCAGAGCCTTGAACGATTAGAGATTATAGATGTAATGACAGGCGGTAAATTAACAGTTGCTCAAAGCAACAAGGATCATGAAGAAGGCTTTGAATGTTTGAGGTATATGATGCTCATAGCTATCGACGATTTACAGGAAATCATTTGGAAAGGAGTCAAACCTCAAATAATATTTCCTAATCTTCATGAATTGATCATTGTTAAATGCAAAATGTTGAAAAGCATCACTTGGGCTCTTCAACTACTAAATCTCAGTGTCTTGAGAGTATCAGATTGTGGTGAGATGGAAGAATTGATAAGTTGTGTTGGGAGTTCCTCCAACTCTTGTATTGGCTTACGCTTACTGTCTTTGGCTCTATTGCCTAAATTGAATTGCATCTCGCAGCAGCCATTAACCTTTCCCTACTTGGAGCGGCTATATGTAAGCTCATGTCCAGAATTCAAAAAGTTGCCATTTCGGGCTGAAATTTGTCAAAATAAATTAAAAGGTATATTTGGTAAAATGGATTGGTGGGAAAGGATCGAGTGGGAGGATGTCAATGACAAGAATTCACTCTTCCCCTATTTCAAGTCTGATTTGGTAAGTAATTTTTATGAAACAATAGTATGCAAATCTTTCTTTTTCCATAATACTGAAGTAAAAAAACAACATTTTTTGAAAGTTATGATCTCTATGTATTAAATGCCTGAGTGAAGTACTTAATCTCTGTTATAGCATGACTAATCTGTATTACAAAAGAGCATGAATATTAATTTGTGAACAAAAAGCCATGTGAGGAAATTTTTTAAATAAAAAAAGATAGAAGTTATACTTATTCAAATCCATGAAAATACAGTTGATTTTGTTTTACATTATGATGAAGAAAGTGGATTAAGTAATCTTATTAAAGAATAGTACATTTTCCTCTTTAAGTTCTCTCTGTTTATATATTAGCAACTGAAGTATTTGCTCAAAAACATTAAATTACTTGTGAAGCTTTTAGCTGCCACGTCCTCTCTTTACTACACTGGCCTCAGGTACCTTATTGTCAGTGTTCTGAGAGCAGACTGAACCGGCTAGTCTGGTCTGGTTCAATGGAACCAATTAAGTCAAATCATTGATCAGTATGTGGGTAAAATACCCACCCAGTGAAATAGGCCATCGAATAGAAGACATGCCTGCAAGAAGTAAGAGATCAGCGTGCATGAAGAGTGTTTGGCGGCTTCTTGGCACCTCTATCTATAATATATTTCACACTTTTACTAGTATATTACTCATTTGTTACTAAGAAAAACTTTTCAAGTGCTATTTGTTATCCTCATTTCTGAACATTCACAATGACTTTATTTGTTAAGATATATAGATAGTTTGATAGAAATAGACCACACTTGATCAGTAATTCTCAGTTTCTTGACATTAATTAGATGGTGATTTTAATTTGCCGTTGTTTCCGTTTTTAGCAAGAAATTGTGTTGCGATTGTACATGGAGGATACCACGAAGTCAACTAGAGTTAAAGTTTTCAGGACTGCTACAGGATTTCCCGGTAATCATTTATTTCATTCTTGATCTATATCTATTGTTCCATTCTAAACATGACAAGTACCTAGTGAAATATGTGGATATTAATTTGCCTTTGTCCTTGTATCTTTTTCCCGTGCTGAAAAATTCTATTTCAGTATGGTTGATGTCAAATTACTAATTAAATTATTTAGTTAATTCTTCATCATTTGGTGCTTTGATTAAAATGCTAATTTAAGTGTTTATATTCCATAATCAGTTGTCGCCGTTATGGTCACAGGTGTTCTATCGGCATCGCTGGATGTTAGTGGCCTTTTGACTGTGGTGGGTGAGGAGGTAGACGCAGCGGTACTAGAAACCATACTTCGAGAAAAGATAGGTCCGGTGGATCTCGTCAGCGTTCGCAATAATTGACAACTGAGGTACTATGATATTCTGTTTATGTATAGATTTTAAAATAAATTAATTTGCTAGTATTTAATTTATAATTTAATAATTTTTATAATGTATTTTAAATATAGTAGCAGATAGAACATAGCTTCTAAGTTATATGTCGTTAGATAATTAATTAAAAAAAATCTAAAACAAAGTAAAACTTATGCATGATAATTGTCTACTTGAAAAAAAAATATATATGATGAGTCTAGAAGAAAATTTAAGGATCTCTAAGTTTTATCTTTCATCTTAATAATGGATGAAACACTGAACACATCCAAGATACGTTATTATGGTGCATATTATTTGTATATGATATTGTTGATAGATGAGACATGTAATAACAACTTGAATCTTAGCGAGAAACAAAGTTTAGGCTTAAGGCTTAGTAAAATTAAGATAGAATATATGAAATTTAAGTTTAGTAATATTAGACGTAATTAGTTATATGAGAGATGACGAGTTACTTATAACTGAGAGCTTTAGTATTTAGAATCGTTTTTATAAAAGGATGGAGGGGTCATGAAAGATGTCTTACATAAAATATAAGTAGGATGATTGAAATTGAGAAAAGTGTTAGATGTTCTTTATAATCATAAAGTATCTCTAAAATTTAAAAGAAAATTTTACAAAAGATCTACTATATTATATTAAACTGAATGCTAGGTTATGACTTAAGCAAATTGACACCGGACGAGATAGCAGGTTGACTAGAAGGGGGAATTGAGGAGCATACAAGAAAAGAACCCGAAGAAAATAAAGAGAAACTCATCGTTTACCAAAAAAAGAAACTTTGTTAATAATATAGGATGAATCCTCATATAACTAAACATGTCTTTATATAGACTGTAGACCCAAGACTAAAGAAAGAAAATAAATCCTAATATATGGATCACAATTTCTATCTTATAAAGAAAGAAAAGAAATCCTACTAGAAAAGGAAATTTTTTAACAGAAATCCTAATAGAAGGAAATTAACAAAATATGACATTGATATAGACAAATCCTAACTCATATATACTAGAAATACCAAAAATACCCTAAATACTATACAAACAGAAATGACAAAAAATAGTAAAAAGATATTCGGAGGCTCGGAAAATGGCCTAAACAGTGCTTTTAGGGCCCCAAACTTGGTGATTACGGGTTCTTTGGTAATAAATGTAGATCTTTGAATTCAGCACACGTGAGCACTGATAGAGCCTAATTTTGAGTCCCGAGTCAAAAATTATGATTCTTTGAAGTTAAAGGGGTCATATTGGGTTGGTCCTGCATCACATATGATCAGAAGATAAGAGTTGTAGAAATAATGATATTAAGATGGATGTGCGAACATATATATTAGAATAAATACAAATATAGATTTAAATGACCAATAAACACTATAATTAAATGATATAAAATTATGGCAAATATGCAAATTAAATAATGACGAGAAAGATAAAAAAATATAATATTAGCAATAATAACAACAATCAAACCTTAGATCGATAGGTGTGGTCAGCTATATGAATTCTTCTACACTATTGGACTATATCCCCTACTATATTATCATTTATATTTAAATAAATTTTATCTTATTTTATTGCTACTAACCAAATATTTTTAGGTATTTTTCTTTCTCGTTTGATATGGACATTTGTCATAGTTTCATATCGCCTAATTAGATCATTTATTGGTCATTTAAGTACATGTATGTATAAACCTAAACGTGTCTTCCGAAGTTTTCCCTCAATAGGTGAAACCTCACGTTTCTATCTAATATTTTCATTTCTTATCTTGTTCGTCCTTATATATACACACATCCACCTTGACATCCTCATCTCTGCAACACTTATCTTCTACTCATGTGCTCGCGTCATAACCCAACATTCAAATCCATATTGTCACACCCCCAGAGGAGTCCCTACCTGGCAAACGAACAGTATCTTCCCTGTAACTGTCACAATATAAAGCATATATAAATTGCCACATGGCTACTCACAAGCAAACAATAGCCCACATGGCTGGATATAAACACAACCATGCAATTTATAAGTAGCCCACACGACTAAAACAAAACACAGTAAAAGTCACAAAATAACAAATGCAAACCATAAATCTTCAAAACTGTGAGCTGGCCTGACTTGACTCATCAACATCAAATATAAATACAAGAAATCACAAAACTAAACCCCATACAAAAGAATACATATACATAAACAAGTCCAAAGACAATACTACGAACGGAAGTAATAACAGAAGAAGGTGCTTGATGTGATATGAGACTAGCAGACAAGATCTCTTGACGACTCCATAAATCCTTTACTTGCTACGTGGAGAAATAAACCAGTTTATGGGGTGGTGAGTGTTGGGGTTGCAAGGTTACAAACATAGTCCCACATTGAAAACACATGGAAAAGATCATCAGTTTATAAGAGAAAGATATCTCCATTGGTATGAGGCCTTTTGGGTAGAGCCCAAGAGCAAAACCATGAGAGCTTAGGCCCAAAGTGGACAATATCATGTCATTGTGGAGATATCTAAATTCTTTTCGATCCAACACTCAGCTCTCCAGATCACTTTAGGGTCAGGCCTCGAGATCGCTTCAGGGTTAGGTCTCCAGATCACTTCCTAGTTAGGCCTCCAGATCGCTTTCTGGTTAGGTCTCTAGATCGCTTCAGGGTCAGGTCTCCAAAGCACTACCTGGTTAGGTCTCTAGATCGCTTCATGGTCAAGTCTCCAGAGCACTACCTAGTCAAGCCTCCAGATTACCCCTCGGTCGGGATTCCAGACTCTCGCTCTAGCGCGAGTTATAAGTGAGTTTGCTCTCACGACCAACGACCTCTCGGTCGGGATTTCAGACTCTCGTCCCAGAGAGAGTTATAAGTGAGCTTGCTCTCACGCCTCCACACTCTCGTCCCAGCGCGAGTTATAAGTGAGCTTGCTCTCACGACCAACGACCACTCGGTCGAGATTCCAGATTCTCGCCCCAGCACAAGTTATAAGTGTGTATGGTCTCACACATCCAGACTCTCACCCTAGCACGAGTTATAAGTGAGCTTGCTCTCATGACCAACGACCTCTTGGTCGGGATTCCAGACTCTCGCTCTAGCATGTGTTATAAGTGAGCATGCTCTCACGCTTCCAGACTCTAGCTCCAGCGCAAGTTAAAAGTGAGCATGCTCTCACGCCTCCAGACTCTCTCCCCAACACGAATTATAAGAGAGCTTGCTCTCACGACCAACGACCTCTCGGTCGAGATTCCAGACTCTTGCCCCAGCGTAAGTTATAAGTGAGCATGCTCTCACGCCTCCAGACTCTCGCTCCAGTGCGAGTTATAAGTGAGCTTGCTCTCACGACCAACGACTTCTCGGTCGGGATTCCAGACTCTCGCCCCAGTACGAGTTATAAGTAGCATGCTCTCACGTCTCCAGACTCTCGCCCTAATACGAGTTATAAGTGAGCTTGCTCTCACGACCAACGATCTCTCGGTCTGGATTCCAGACTCTTACCCCAGTGCGAGTTATAAGTGAGCTTGCTCTCACGACCAACAACCTCTCGGTCGGGATTCTAGAGTCTCACCTCAGCGCGAGTTATAAGTGAGCTTGCTCTCACGCCCAACAACCTCTCGGTCGGGATTCCAGATTCTTACCCCAGTACGAGTTATAAGTGAGCTTGTTCTCACACCCAACGACCTCTCGGTAGGGATTCCAGACTCTTGCCTCAGTGTGAGTTATAAGTGAGCTTGCTCTTACGCCCAATGACATTTCAGTCGGGATTCCAGACTCTCGCCTAGTGCGAGTTATAAGTGAGCGTGCTCTCACGCCTAACGACCTCTCGATCAGGATTTTAGATTCTCACCTTAATGTGAGTTATAAGTGAGCATGCTCTTACGCCCAACGACTTCTTGGTCGGGATTCTAGACTCTCACCCCAGTGCGAGTTATAAGTGAGTCTGCTCTTACGACCAACTACCTCTTAGTCAGGATACCGAATTCGTGCCCCAGCTCGATCACATTTTCACATCCAACAACTCAGGTATCAAAGAGGGCTAGGGAAGGAAGAAAAGAGGAACATGAACAAAAATCAGAACCAAGTAAGATTTTCATTATTTGATGAACCACAAATCTTCCCTTTTACACG
>JBBMJZ010413100.1:20043513-20055979 GCA_037833815.1 Zingiber zerumbet | reverse complement strand
CGAAGTCGCTTCCCTCGACCCTTGTCCTTGCTTTCTTGTCCACGACCCCTCGGATACTCCATCCTTCACCGGACCCGAAGTCATCAACCTGAGTCACATGTGTATCCTGCAGACCTGTACACCTCAAATACACATATCAAATACAAGGGCGAACCTAACTTAAACTCTTTGCCCAAACACCAAAACACATGACCCCACGGACCATTGGGATTGCTCCAACACTTCTGACACCCGACATTCTCTGTCACCACAAGATTATGAAGGTTATAGAGACAATATATACAAAGGGTCCTCTCCAATGACGAGGTACGCTTTGGAGCTTATTTTTACTACATGCACGCTCAGCTGCCCAACGACTGTTTTACTTTTCGCTCGGACACTACACTAACTTGAGTATTGGAGGGCCTTTGCCAAGGACCCCTTTTCTGATTTTTGGCACTAACATTTGTTTGCTCTTATGAGTGTGTGTAGGGAGGATTTCGCTCTATTTTGTGGTCTTTTCGCTGATTAAAAGTCTTCTCTCAGTCAACATTCCAACCACCTACCTAGCGCGTCATCTCTCCAGCTTTCAGACAGGATCACTCTTGGTGAAAGGTTGCAAGATGATTGCTTTATGGACAATAAGATTATCAATTTAGACAGTGTTTAGATTACCAATTTAGATAGTTGTTAATGGAAATTGTTTAAGACTTGTACTAATAATGATAATATAGGCACAGTTATTTGATGCCCATTTAAGATCTAACAATAACAATGGTACAATTTCAAGTACTTATGAGAGGACTATTTACGATTTATGCTATCAATGAAAATATAGTTTTCCATTACTTCAGAATCAGATTTCTAGCATTATACGACATATATCCGAGCAACCTTAAGGGCTGAACGCCCTGTCATACTCAGTACTTTACTTTTATATATACATCTGGTCCGCTGAATAGCCGACTACGATATCCTTCGAGGATTACATTGTCAGAGAATCATAATAGTTTGTCATAGAATAACAACCGTTTATTATAAAATATTTTTTTATTGTTACATGAACATTTAATGGAACCTTTCTCGAAAGCGACTCTACACTTTCTATCAGCTGGCCCATTGTGACAGAATATTCCTTCAACTAGGGATGTAAATGAGTCAAACAGTTCGCGAGCTATTCGGAGCTCGGTTCGGTAAAAAGCTCGTTCGAGTTCGTTCGTTTATCTTATCAAGCCGAGCTCGAGCTCAATTTCGAGCTCGACAATTTTATCGAGCCGAGCTCGAGCTTAAGGATATTCGGCTCGTGAGCTCGCGAACATGTTCGTTTGTAGGCTCACGAGCCAAAAAAATGAGCCTTAAAGCGAGCCTTAAAACGAGCCTTAAATCAAGCCTTAATCGAGCCAAAAAACGAGCTCTAAAACGAGCCAAAAAACGAGTTCTAAAACAAATCTTAAAACGAGCTTTAAAACGAGCCAAAAAAATGAGCTCTAAAATGAGCCCGAAAATGAGCTCAAGATCGCTTAACGAATTAGGCTCGTTAACTATGATAATCGAGTTATTAACGAGCCGAGCTCAAACTGTTCGTGAGTTTGATAATTACAAAACGAGCCGAGCTCGAGCCTTGTAATAAAAGTTTGATTCGAGCTCGAGTCGAGCTCGAGCCCGAATATAACTTAAACGAGCTGAGCTCGAGCCTAATACTGTTCGGCTCGGTTCGGCTCGTTTACATCCCTACCTTCAACCACCGTATTAATGTCGTAAGTTATAAAAAGGGTGTACATGGATAACGGAAAAATTCTCGGATGGTGACTATACGCCTCCTAGGTCGTATATATTCCCTTACTCGACAGCTTTTAATACCCGATATTCTCTGTCACCTCATGATTACGGAGGTTATAGAAGTGATATATAATGGGGGTCCTCTCCAATTATGAGGTACGCTTTAGAACCTATTTTTACTACGCACACGCTCAGCTACCCAACGATTGTTCTACTTTTCGCTCGGGCACTATACTAACTTGAGTGTCGAAAGGCCTTTGCCAAGGACCCCTTTGCTGGTTTTTGGCACTGACATTTGTTGGCTCTCTTGAGTGTGTGTAGGAAGGATTTCGCCCTAGTTCGTGGTCTTTTCACTCATTAAAAGTCTTCTCTCAGTCAACGTCCCAGCCACCAACCTAGCGTGTCATCTCTCCAACTTTACAGGATCACTCCTAGTGAAAGGTTGCAAGATAATTGCTTTACGAACAATAAGATTACCAATTTAGACGGTGTTCAAATTGCCAATTTAGATTGTTGTTAATGGAAATTGTTTACGACTTGTAATAATAATAATAATTAATAATAATAATAATAATAATAATAATAATATAGACATAATTATTTGACATCCATTCAAGATCTAACGATAGTAATGGTACAATTTCAAGGACTTATGGGAGGACTATTTACAATTTATGCTAACAATAATAGTATGGATCTACTTTGTTGAGATCCATTCAAGCTGTTTTAGATTTATATATTAATAATAATGACAAATATGGTGAAATGTTATCTTACACATCCATTCATGAGCATAATGTAAGCACCTAGTATTATTATTTTTAAATATTTTTTAAAGTTTAGGGTTTAGATTAAAAGAAGTGAAAATAAATAAATAAATAAATAATAATAATAATAATATTATGGGCTCACAGGATGTTCATGGATTGATATGTAGAGTAACAAAGCTTAACAAATATGAACATAATTATTCGGGATCCATCGTAAGCACTTCTTCGAAATGCATTTAAGATCTATTTTACTAACGTTAACGACAATATCAACGATAGCAATAGTACAAATGTAAATACTTAATAGACAAGCATTTACGCTTTTCGTTAACAATTCACGACAATATGGACATAGTTATTCGAGATCCTCCATTAATTTAGGGTTAGTAATTCGCATCTTTCGCACAAAATGTATGGACATTTCTAGTTGATGGATAAATTTAGGAGAATATCACTCAAATTAGACTCTATTAAACTCGAGCCTGCATAAGTCAGGTCGATTGGGCTCAAATTCCAACATTACAAACTGCATTGTTCATAAGATGACTATTCTATTCATTAAATTTTGTTTATTGAGACGTTATCTTTTATCATAAGACTATATTTAGTGTATCTTAATAAACGAACCTAAAAAAAAAGGAAAAGTTTATACTGTATCTTGAACAAAAGGCAAGTATTAGCTTTTCTTAACAATAAAAATAAATAAATATTTACCATTTAACAAATTTGGCGCGTGGCTGAGTCTTTATAAGCGCGCGCCTTAATTCAATCAAAAACCATTCCCATTTCTCACAGCAATCCTTCTCCTTGTTGCAATTTCCATGGATTTCCGTTCGGATCAAACGGTTCCACCAAATCGCGATCAGCCTCCGCAGGATCTTCTGTATTATTTAGTTTGATCATTTATTTAGCTGTTTAATTCGTTGTTGAGTTCTAAGATCAGCGTGCATTCGCGCAGAGTGGAGGA
Source organism: Zingiber zerumbet (assembly GCA_037833815.1). Lineage (NCBI taxonomy): Eukaryota > Viridiplantae > Streptophyta > Magnoliopsida > Zingiberales > Zingiberaceae > Zingiber > Zingiber zerumbet. The sequence goes on along the minus strand of JBBMJZ010413100.1, from coordinate 20,052,484 downwards.
TCAGGAAACTTTGACGGCGGAGGAGATGAACGGCGGCGGCGGCGGTGAGTCCAAAGATTCATGGTTGTTAATGCAAAAAATCGATCCGTTGACCGTGAACTTTGTGGTTGCAGAGAGCGTGACGCCGCCGCCGGAGATTATGGAGGTCCCTCTGGCGCCGCCTCCGGAGCAGCATGATACTGCTCGATTTCCGGAGTTGCCGGACCCAGAAGAGTTCGAGAATATAATGCGGACGTCCAGTTATTGTTACCGCGAACTCAAGAAGCTTCGGCGAACTCAAGTGAGCGGTTAGTTTTAGTTGCAGTCCTCGAATGCTCTGTTTCATCATTGTTTTATTTGCAGGAGGAAGTGTTGTGGCGGCGGATGGCGGCAGAGGGGCAGGGAGACACGACGAGCACCATCGATTGCGTGGCGGAGGTCGTGCTGCTGTGTAGGATCCGGGATATGCAGCGCGATCTCGAGAACAGAATGCTGGAGATCGGGTGGATCCTGCAGGGCATCATGCTCGTCGACGCCGAGATCGAGGCGTCGACGTACGAGGCCGCGGTGGCGCTGTGCCGGACCTTGGTGGAGCAGAAGCATCTGATTAATTTGGCCGTAGAGCAGGAGGCGGAGGGGGAAGGCGCCGCCGCCGCCGGCGAGGAACCCATGGCGTGCTTGAGATGCAGGAAGGGGGCGGCGACGGTGGCGGTGATGCCCTGCAACCACCTCTGCTTGTGCGTGGACTGCGGCGGCGAAGGCAGCGTCGAGGCGTGCCCCGAGTGCAACGGAGTCAGCGCCGGAACCGTCCGCGTCGGTCTCTGAATTAATCTTCAAGATTTCCGGGGAAATTACTTAGATTTCCTTTTAAATGGACTGGAATTTCTGTACGAACTAGATCGTCGGAATTGATGGCTATGGATCTTAATTAATTATATATGTTGTATTTTGAATTTAATCGTTCTGATTCTATAATAAACATGCTCTTCAAAATTCCATAAGCATGAAATGTGACAAATGGTTGATTTCTTAAGATTCAGACTATGTCATTTGACCAAATCTAATTAAGCGTCTGCAACCCAGGCTCGGGAGTGGGCTACGCCCTAGATGCCAACTCCGACAGTAACAATCAATAATTGAATGGAAAATACTTCACGGTATGCAATCAATAAGATTTTATGTCTTCAAAGATTCTCGAATGAATTTAATTTAATTTTTATATGACTTTATTCTAATTAGGTTTGAATTAAAATTAAACTGAATAATTCAAATAAATAAAAAAAATTTTGAACCAACCGAATCAACAAATTTTTATTAAAATCGAGCGGACAAAACTAATAAAAAACCAATTAATTCGATTAACAATCGATTTACCGATTTGATTTGGTTAATCTAATACTAAATAACATAAATAAAAAAATGCACAGCTAAAAAATAGCTACGTTAGTAGTGATTATGTTCATCTCAACAGCTGACTCAAATTTATACAAAGAAAATGAATCACAAGATTATTTTTTATATAACTGGTCACCAAGTGATTAAGAGATGGTAAGAAATTTTTTTCCCCCAAAGCAACCAGTCCCCGAGATTTGATTCCTGCCCATAGCAAATATGCCACCTACAAGTCAATTGGGCACCTCGTGAGAACCAAAGCAGGTGTGTTAACTTTTATACTAAAAGATGATTAAGTTGATCCTACTCGTCCCTCATATAGTATTCTAAAGTTTTGTTATGATAAATATATCACGGTCAACTTATAATCGATCGTCAAATAGTTAAAGATGGAAAAACTAAAGTGATGTATCGGGTAACACTAAACCTGAGGCGACCGACCCAAAAATAGATACGTTAATAAAAAAATGATGAACTAAGTAACACCAAGCCTGGGGTGACTTGTCCGTCCCTACAAAAATTTTCTAGTTGTAGTTAGGGTAAATCAGAAAATACTCGTGATGGGCAACCCATAAGCCTGACATCCCGTGGTTACATGTCCCATTTAGAAAAAAAATAATCTTTGTAAATTATAGTTGGGGTTGAATCATCCTTCCTTTGTATCTTAGTCCAAGGGGGCAGGTGCATTAACTCTACAAAAAGTGAAATTCATCATCCTGGTGGCCCCTACCGCCCTACGAATGTCTCCCACCATTGCGAGGGGATAAATAAAAAAATCGAAACTAGTCATCACATGAGAGAGTAATTTCTCACTCTTTATTGGGATTTGACTCTAATTCTATTCTATAAATCTACCGTATAATAACAAACTCAGTTATACTCGGGGACAAATACGTTAATTAAAAAAAATAATTAAGTAGGCTAGATAACGTCGAGTCGTAATTGGGAATTGAATCGTGGATATCTATATGACAACTGAGCACCTTTACTATTACACCATAGCCCCAGGGACATGATAGGTACGTTAACATGACAATAAGTGATTCACTCTCCCCAACATCCCTATTAATTATCTCTAGACCAATATAAAAAAAAATAAATTACACATAATTATTAACTATTATTACAGTGAAAAATATACAGACTCCACCCCCCACCAAATTGAATCCCACCTAATAGGTTAACATAGTGTATCTTAACCACCGCCCGTCCCGTCCCGTCCCGTCCCGTCCCTGGCAGGATGAAGTAGTCCTTGTATATCTAATTGCGTGAATGACAAAATCAGCATCTCGAATTGCTCGTTAACTTGATCAAAGGTATCAACTTCTTCCCTATTCATGCCTTATTCCTAAGTACGCAATTAAATATAAATTTAAGTAAATACAATTATCAGTAAAATGTCTTACGCAATTAAATAGCGCAGCTCGCCGATCAATCGGAGGCAATGGCTTTCCTCTTCTACGCCTTCGCCTTCCTCCTCGCCGCCCTCGCCCACGCTGTTTTTGCCCGCCGACGCCATCGCGGTCCTCCTCTACCTCCCGGCCCACGCGGCCTCCCACTCCTTGGCAGCCTCCCCTTCCTCCAGTCAGACCTCCACGCGCACTTCGGCCGTCTCGCCCGCACCCACGGCCCCATCTTCAGCCTCCGCCTCGGCGCCAAGCTCGGCGTCGTAATCTCCTCGCCCGCCCTCGCCCGGGAAATCCTCCGCGACCACGACGCCGCCTTCGCCAACCGCGACGTCCCCGCCTCCTCCCGCGTCGCCTACGGCGGCGACGCCAACATCGTGTGGAACCCCAACGGCCCCAAGTGGCGGTTGCTGCGCCGCGTGACCGTCCGCGAGATGCTCTGCCCCGCGGGGCTCGACGCCGTCTACGCGCTGCGGCGCCGGGAGATGCGCGCGGCGGCGGCAAACATCAGGGCGCAGGCGGGAACCGCGGTGGACGTCGGCGCGGAGATGTTCCTGGCGACGTTGAACACGGTGACGGGGACGCTGTGGGGCGCCACGCTGGAGGGCGCCGACGAGAAGATGAGGAGCGCGGTGGGGAAGGAGTTCCGGGAAGTGGTGGCGGAGATCACCGAGCTACTGGGGAGGCCCAACGTGTCGGACTTCTTCCCGGCGGTGGCGTGGATGGATCTGCAGGGGATCCAGCGCCGTATGGGCGTGTTCCTGCGCCGATTCGACCGCATCTTTGAAGATATCATCGAGATGAGGAGAAAGAAGGAAGGCGGCGGCGTAGGCGAAGGAAAAGACTTCTTGGAGTTCATGCTGAGGCTGGAGAAGGAAGGCTGCGACGGGAATACGCCCTTCACCATGACTAACGTCAAGGCTCTGCTCATGGTAAATGTCACTGTTCTGCTCCATTCATGCTCCAAAAAAGTTTATTTATAGTTTACAGTTTGATTTGAAGAATCAAGTAACCTCACTGAATTTTATTTCGAGTTTCTTTCGTTTCTGTGAAATCTTCTAATTTGGCAGGACATGGTGGTAGGCGGAACAGAGACCACCTCCAACACAGTAGAATGGGCCATGGCAGAGATGCTGCATAAACCCGAGATCCTCCGGCGAGCCCAAGCGGAGGTGGACGCGGTGGTGGGCCCCGACGCCGTCGTCGAAGAGTCCCACATCGGCCATCTCCCCTACCTCGCTGCCGTCATCAAAGAGACGCTCCGCCTGCACCCGGCCCTGCCTCTGATGGTCCCCCACTGCCCGAGCGCCACGTGCGTCGTCGGCGGCTACTCCGTCCCCGCCGGCGCAAGAGTGTTCGTCAATGTGTGGGCCATCCACCGGGACCCGGAGGTATGGGAGGACCCGCTGGAGTTCCGGCCGGAGAGGTTCGAGGACGGCGGCGAGGCGGGGAAGCGGGGCTGGGACTTCAGCGGCAACGACTTCAGGTACCTCCCGTTCGGGTCGGGGCGGAGGATATGCGCGGGGGTGGCGATGGCGGAGAGGATGGCGTCGTACATGGTGGCGACGTTGGTGCACTCGTTCGAGTGGCATGCGCCGGAGGGAATAGGAAAGGAGGCGGCGGCAACGGACATGGAGGAGAAGTTTGGGATCGTGATGAAGAAGGCGCGGCCGCTGGTGCTGGTACCGACGCCCAGGCTTGCAAGAGATGATCTATACTCGTAAGCATTGTAGTAATGGAAATTGGATCCAATAGATAAAAGAAAAGAAACTGGATAGCAAAAAGAATTCAGGATTATGATGGCTATACCGAGACATGGAGAATTCAGGATTTCAATTCACAACAGTCATTACTGATACTTCATTCAACAAATGCATGATTGCAGAATTATATGTGCTATGTCACAATTGCAATTGCAGTTGCAATTTGCTACTCTTTCTCTAATGTATCGACGTTTTTTTTTCTTCCAATTGATAGCATTAGCCAAAAAGACAAAAAGAAATTTGTACGCTCACAAATCATGAATGTGGAACAAGTTAACAATGGTAGATAAGCAAAAAAACTCACCTTTAGGGTTCCGTCATCACTCCCAGGATTGCTGCATGCCGCCATCATCGGCGATCCACTTCCAGAAATGCTTCCTGACAAAAACCCCCTTCTCGGCTGCCTCAACACCCTCCCCATTCTCTTCCGTCGAGAACTCCCCCACCTCCGGCAGTCCTTCCACTTCGGCATCGACGGTATGCAAGATGTAGCGGCCCGGGAGGCCCGGATACGAGGCAGAAGCCCTGTCTTCCATCCTCATCCGATACGAGCCGGGAATAATCCTCACTACGTCTTTCCCCAATTCCTCACGGACCGCACGGACGGCAGCCTCCTCGACTGCCTCCCCAGGCATCATCTTCTCGGAAAGGGGCCGGTATCGGTGGCGCACCGTGCCGTCGGAGAGGATTTGGTGCGATTCGACAAGGACTTCGCCGCGAGAATTACGGATCCTGACGATGGCCACGTTGACGACTCGGAGGATGGTAGAGGTTCCTTCTTTCTCGCCGCTCGGGTCACCCTCGGAATCGGGAAGGAGGAGGAGCGAAGTCTCTCCGCGGTTGACCTCGATCCATAGATTGACGAGGGATTTAGATCCAGGAACCGCGCCCCAGGAGCCGACAGGGTCGAAGGGGAGATGAGGGCGGATCCAATCGGAGAGCGATTCGGGAGAGGAGAAGGTAAGCGACGGCGGAGGCGAGACAGTGGATCTCATCGCCACCGTTAGAGACACTTCGCGGAGGGAGCAGAGGGGAGTAAGCGGGCGTGCGCGGGCTTTGGACAGGTGGAGAACCGAGAGCGCGGCGGCTGCGGCAGCGAAGAAGAGGAGGTTAGGAGGAGAAGGGAAGGGGCAGGCGGAGAGGAAGGCGGCGATGAGACCCGCGGTGACGCGAGAAGGAACGGAGCGCATCAGGCGTCGACGGCGATCGTCGGTACTCAGATTATGATCCTCATCCCATCGAGTCAAATCGACGAAACAAACTGGCGGAGCGAAGAAGTGATGACGTGGATTTCTACCGTACACTGGATTGAACAGAATTTCTAGGGCTAGAAATAAAAAAAAAAACTAAGACAGCCCCGTACCGGTCCAGACCGGCCCGGCCCGGCCTATAAATAATTAACTAGAGAAAAAATAAATACCAAGAAATATAATTAACTAATTGATCTCATAAAATAGAAAAATACATTTTTAAAAAAATGATAAATTATTGGGAGTCAATGTCTTGCCGGCCCACCTGTCGAAAGAATGCTACAAGAGATTAACAAATACGATAGAATCTTGTGTCTGATAAAATTTTTAAAAATAATAATTAAAAGAATTTTAGCAAAGTTTTCTTAATATTTTTGCTTTTTAAAATCAATTGGGAAAAAAGACAAATTAGTTTTATGTTCTCTAGCGCTTGATCGATGGAACGTCTCGATCCTTCGCATCTTCGATTGAAATGTCTCAATTGCAAAGTTAGAGGATAATGTTAATATAAAATAATAATTTTTATTTAAAGTAATTTCAGTCAATAATAATAATAATTTTTAATTTGATTAAAATAATTATAATTACTATTTAAGTAGCGTTTAAACGATGGCAAAGTAATTTTTCTTAAAATTATTTGAATCATTTTTAATCAAACATATTTTCTATTGTAATAGTTTTAACTAAAATTGAGCTCCTAAAATCGATATAATAATTTTGAAATAAAATTATTTTAGGATAAAAGAATTTTTAAATACATTTTTAATATATAAAATAAAAAAAAGGAGAGACTATTTTATAGTAAAAATGTTTTACACGGGTAAAAGATGACTCGTTAACTCCGATCAAAGTAAATCAGAATTATAATGGCTAGATAAGAGGGATTTTATCGGTCGTAAATGGGAAAAAAATATATTAGAGCACCTGAAATGTAAGTGTTATTAGGATGTTATAACACCTTTTGCTATTCAAAGCATTCTTGTTCAATAAAGGTGAGGCATGTTTAATTTTTTAAAATTTTATTTATTAAAAAGTTATAAATTTTAAAATTTAAAATTGAATAAAATGATTAGTTTTTTAACGGCTGGTTCAAAATTTCATCTATAAATACCTATTAATGTGTACATATATATTCATTCAAACTTACTAGACTTTTTAATTCTACTCTCTAATATTCTCTCCATCTATTTTTTTTAATTTCTATAATCTTATTTTCTATCCAAAATGGATGAAAAAAATAGGACATTTTTTTTTTACCAATTTCTTGAATTCTATAGACAACATGCAAGAATATCCATTTTTCCAAAATCCACAAATTTCATCAAATTATTAATACTCATGATCCTCTTTGAAAGTCGAGGCGATGGACACTGGGGATGTGACGCTCCTGCTGACTTTGCGTGGACCTCCGAATGACAATGACGTGGATCTGCAACCACAAGATGTCAGTGCCAAGCTGGGGAGGGGTTCCCCGGCGATTGCCCTCCGACGCTCAAATCAGATAACCAGCGGTAGGAAAACAAAGCGGAGCAAGAAGCAGCGTAACGGTAGCTACAATAGAAATTACTTACCTCCGATAAAGATTGGGGCTCCTTATATAGGACCCCGGGAGCGTGTGTGCACGCTTCTCGATGCGTGTACGCTTCTCAAAGCATTCCCTGAAAGGACATGTCAGAAAAAGTACCTCTGCCGTCATACCTCAATAACCCGAGCATATCCTGACAATACAGTGGAAGCTTCCATCGTACAATCCTCTGCCTGACCATGCTGCCAATCATGCTATCTGTCGGTGGCACGGGTCTCTAAGAGGATATCGGTCGATCCTTCTTTTGTCTGCTAGTAGGCCGAGCGGATGAGCTGCTCGGTCCGCCTGTGTCCGTGTATGGCTATCCTGTCTTTGGGCCGAGCGGAATGGCCGCTCGGCCAAGCTGTCTTCCGCTCGGCCAAGCTTCCACCGTCCGAGCTCCGCTGTGATGTTGAGCGAAGCCCATGCTCGGGTATTAGCTGTCCGGTCGTCTATGCTTCGCTGGTTCTGTGATCTGCCTTCTGTGTCCTGTCTTTGGGTCGAGCAGAATGTCCGCTCGACATATTCTTTGCTGCTTGGCGAATGCTTTGCCGCTACTTGTTTCTGAGCATCGAGAGCTCGGTACGTGGCCGAGCTGTGACAACGTCGGATCGATTGTCCCTTAGTTCGACCGGACAAGTGCGCTGCCGGGTCGGACGATGGCCTTTGGGCGTTGACCGCTTTGACTTTGACTTTCTACGTGCCCGTGACCTCCTATGGGACGGGGCCCACCTTACTTCCGGATCAACCCACATTAAAATTATATGGTAATTTTAAATAAGTTTTATTTTCCCAACTTTATAATTTTAGTTGCTTAGTTGTAATTTCATTTTTATAATTTTATTTTTTCACACACATCTATTTTATTTAATATGATATAATTTTAAAATGATTGAATTTAATGTTAAAAGGAAGGTGAATAAAAGAGATATATTATTAATAATGATGTAACAGAGAGACTATGCTTTTCTGATAAAGTGACGATAGATTATGCCTTGTACATTGTGGATGCTCTTATTGATAGCGCTCAGCGCTCAGTGTTTCGACCGCGTCAGTTGGTTTATGCGCTTCTAGCATCTCCCTTGATCCTGTCCGAGTCGAAGAGGTGGATGCTAGGGACGTGGCACTCCTGTTGACTGAACGAAGACTCCGAGAGGTGCGGCTCTTCCACGAACGTGGACTTACAAACACAACGCCGAGCCGGGAAGGAGTTCTCGGCGACGACCCTCCAATGCTCAAGTCAAATTACTGATGACAAGGAAATGAAGAGAAAGAAGTGGAACAACTGTAGCTACAGTAGATGAGTGAGCATACCTCCGTCGAAGCCCGGAGGTCCTTATATAGGCTCCTCGAAGGCGCGTGCATGCTTCCCGAGGCGTGCACGCTCCTCAAAGCATACCTGGAAAGGATGTGTCAGAAAAGCGTGTCTGACGTCATACCTCAATAGCACGAGAATATCTCTGACGTGACAGTGGAAGTTTCCACCGTACGATTATCTGCCTGACTATGCCGCCAGTCATGCCTCCTGTCGGCGACACTGATCCTTAGGTAGAGCTGTCAATTTAGGTTGGGCCCGTTGGGTTGGCCCGCCCCGCCAAACTAATTAAGCGGGTTGGG